>PVKS010023021.1:0-32910 GCA_004027875.1 Aplodontia rufa
AGTTGGAGGTTTCCCTCTGAGTTGATTCCCCCATACTCCCTTCTCCAGCCTCCCTGATATCCTTCCTAATCCTTTCCCCTCTCTCTGTCCCCCTCCCTACATCCCCCAGCATCCTAGGCAAGGTTCTCCCTGTTTGTGTAAAAATTCATACTCCAGAATGTATTTTGATTCATTTGTTGGTGTTTTTGCTTTCTCCAATACAGGGGATGATTCCTCTCCTGCCCATCGTATCAGTCATACAACAAAGACAGGTTAACAAGAGAAAAGCGTGACAAATTTATAGTTTTATGTGCCTCTGGAGGCTTCAGGTTGACGACCCAAGGACTCAGGGTGAGCGACCCATATTTATGCTTAGGTTTGGTGAAACCTGGGCAGCCATATAGAAATGTAGTGGGTGTGAGCAAATGTTAATAGATTAAGGGGAAACCCAGCAAGGCCCCTCTGTTCAGATGCTTCTTGGCCTCTCTATGCAGCTTCCTTCCTCCCAAGTATGGAGTGGACCCCTTCTGCAATGGTGGCCTTGTCATCTACCCCCGGTTAAGGTGAGTCAGAGAATTTCTTCATGACAGCTCTAAGACAGAAAATTGGTGGAAGGTTAGACTAACATTTTTAGCTGGCTTTGGGAAAAAAGGGCTTCTGGTTTCTATGGCTTGCCCTAGAGGAGAAGGAGAAGGTCAGAGGAAGACCTTGGTTCTGAGAACTTCCATGTGAGGTATCCTTTTCTAAGCCCCAATGGTAGCTTTGGAAGATGCAAATCTTGTAGTGCTGTTTCTGACAGCATGCATCCAGCCCACAGTCACAACACCAACTGTGGGTCTTACACTCTGAGGAAGTTCATCACACACTAGAGTTCACATTACCAAAATAGGGCTGCTCCAGTAGTGGAAATCACAAGGACTTGAGTTTGCCTCCCAGATCTTAGGGTACATGTGAATGTCATAATTGAGAACTGTCTTGGAGGCACAAGCTGATTCTGATCTGAATAGATTCACTGAAGTACAAAATATGTTCCTCTTATGAAGTTTACATCCCCCTAAAGGAAATCTACTATGATGGAACTGGAGAAAAACAGGATGAGTTTCCAGAGCCCAAACCTCTGGGACCTACTAGTCCCTTTCTCTCCAGGCCAATAACAAAGCAGCATTCTTTTTTAAGAGAAAGGGATAGTGAGAGAGAGAGAGAGAGAGAGAGAAAGGCAAAATGAACTTTATTTTTAATTTTTCATGTGCCTTTCATTGCTCCAACACTTTGTTGTGTAGGTGGTGCTGGGGTTTGAACCTGCATACTAGCACATGCCAGGCAAATGCTGTAACCACTGAGCCTCTGCTCCAACCCCAGATGTATTTGTTTTTAATATTCTGAAAACTTTAAATTGCATACATATTATAACATATTTTTAATTCAGAATATCAACATTTTATAATTCTGAACTTCAGCAGCTAATTGCGAAAGAAAATATATTGTGAGGTGAACAAATACATAGAAATGTTGAAAATATTTCATGTGTTATGTGTGTGTGTATATATATACATATATAAATGTATTCTATGTATGTTATACATATGTATTATATATGCTATATGTATGTATACACACAGAAACTAGTCTAGATTAAAACAGAATACAACAGTAAAACAAATACATTACAGTATACGATAAGGGTAAGTATCATTTGGGGAGATTTCACTGTATGCACTAGGATTTGCCGTAACAGCACTGATATAGATAGTTGAGTATTGATAAGTCATTGCTCTGGTATTAATATGGCTTGCCTGAAATCCTCTTACCTTCAACAACAATAGCAACAACAACAACAAAGCTCCCCAATAATCATAAAATGCTCATTAAAATATTAAAAATAAAAAATAACTGATGCAGATAGGCAGCGCTTAGGCACAGAGGTTAGGAGCAGTCTTGAGATGCCTTGATTCATTCTGTTCACTTATATACTACTAAAACTTGAGTAAATTAATAAACTCTGCACCTCAACTTATCTATAAATGCCTTTAATGAGAACCTACCTAGTAAATTATTGTGAAAGTTAAATGAGTTTATGCATATATATGTATATAAAGTCCTTAACAGAGTAAAAGCATTAAATAATATCTTACATTTTAGTGTTTATATAATTGCATTTAGTGAAAATCTATTTTTTTAAGTGAGAGAAAGAGAGCATGAAAGAGAGTCAATTTTTAATTTTTTCTAATCTGACTTTTGTTTTTCCTGCACTTAGTTGTGTATGTGGTGCTGGGAATTGAATCTGGGTCCCCACACATGCCACACAAGTGCTCCACCACTGAGCCATCACTCTAGCCCCAAGGGTACACTGTGTAAGACATAGCAACTTGGTTTTTGGGCAATCTAAAATGGGTTATACCTTTTTCTGTTCCTGTCTCAAGGAAGGAGCTTTTAGCTCACACTTGTAGATGCTGTCTTTGGCACAAGTCATAGTGGATGGGGTACCATCCAGGTTTGTTATTAAAAAGCATTTGTTTATTTTTCTGTGTTCTGGATGGGAGAGCAAAGGGCAAATTCTAAAGATCTTGAACTCAAGGTTCTGGAAGAATGGAGAAAAATCGTGAACATCCTACCCTTTCCAGTCCCAGAAACTTTTGTTAAGTCTCTTGTCCTGCAAAATGTTCATCATGTGTACCATAACTTGCAAGAGTCCTTCTGCTCTGGACTGCATTGTGTCCTCCTAATATTTACATTTTGGAGGCACTAACCCTCAACGTGGCTGTACTGGGAGATGCCATTTTTGGATTGCATGGTTAGCCATTTCTAAAGGTTTCTTAATCCTGTAGATCTGGTGTGCATATAAGAAGAGGTGCCACGGGTTTGCACATATAGAGGGAGGTCCATGTGAGGAAACAAAGAGAAGGAGATCATTTGTAAGCCAGAAAGACAGACTGTACCAGAAATTGATCATGGTGGGCCCCTCATCTCAGAATTCCAGCCTCCAGTACTGTGAGAAAGTAAGCCTCTGTTATTTAAGCCATGAAGCTCAATCTAACTAAGATGCCTTTCAACACTGAAATTTTAAAGATGGTTGCTTCAGTGTACAGACCTGATCATTTCTCTCTTTTCCCTTTCTCTGACTGTGGTAGAGAATACTTATTCTGGGATGGGAATCAGTATAGAGACACAGGTCTGGGCTCCTCCCAGGGAAAATGGACTCCACTTTTGAAAGAGGACTCACATCATCCTCCTACCCTAAAACCCTCCTGTAACCAACTGCTAAGGTCAATCCTGTAGGAAAATTAAAAACATTGCTTTTATCTCCTAAAAACTGACCTAAGTGAATTCCAGAATACTACATATTATAGCTCTCTGGACCAGAGAGTATTTGTTCTGGGTTGAAAAGTGTCCACCCTAAAAAGCAGGTCTACTTGGAATCTGTAAATGTGAGAGTATTTGGAAATGAGGTCTTTGCAGATGTCATAAGTTAAGGTGAAGGTAAGATGGGCCCTGATCCAACATGACTGATATTTTTATAAGAAGTGGGAAATGTAGACAGAAGTACATAGAGGAGAAGGCCTCATGAAGATAGAGACAGAGATTGGAGCAAGATATTTCTAAGCCACAGAGTACTAACTACATTAAGCTAGAAGCTAGAAGAAGCAAGGAGGGATTCGTTCCTAGGGCCTTTGGAGGGAGTGTGACACTGAGTTTAGACTTCTAGCTTCCAGAACCATGAGAGATTGCATTGCTATTGTTCAAAGCCATCACATTTGCGATAATTTGTTATGGAAATCCTAGGAATCTAATACAATGCCCAAGAATTCAATAAATCACAAATGCAAATAATTTACATTTGGAAGCTATATATAAAATCTGGCATCAATCAATACTCCCCACCAATTGCAATAATACCCAGACAATTCCATATAAAACATAACTGTGGCTTAGAAGTGTACTAAAAATGATGAAAATGCACCACTATCCCTTTTACAAATATCTGTTGGTTACTCACTATGTGCAATATCTTGGACATTCACATTTTATATTCCAGTGACACATCAGGCCTAGATAAATCTCAGGAGATTGTTCCACATTCCCCCTCTGGAAGCAGGAAATGGCTCAAGTCTTCTCAATCTATCCTTGATACACCAGGAGGAGTCAAGCCTACACCATGACTTAGTCGTTACAATAATTGGGAGAGGGTATGTGAAAAAGAAAAAACATAACGGAAGCTGACCTTGCTTTACCTATCAGGACTTCACATCCAAATTCTATGTGTTTCCCCCCACATTTTGTCATTATTTTGTCCTAAGAAATCAGAGTCAAGGGGGCTGAAGTGGTGGCTCAGCAGTTATGGCTCCTGCCTGGGATGCACGAGGACATGGGTCTGAATCCCAGTACCACATACACAACCAAGTGTCAAAGCAAAAAAAGCCTTATGAAGAACTAAATAAAATTGATTCTATCTCTCCCGCTCTCTCTCTCTCTCACTGAACCTCTCTCTTAAAAAAAAAAAAAAAGAAAAGAAAAAGAAATCAAAGGTCAAGAACTGGCTTACACATCACTGAGGATTTAATTCCCATTTTACTCTGGAGGAGGACCTGGGGATTGAGGGATAATGCAGATCCCTTTCCTATCCAGAGAGTATAGAAAGAGTAAGCCAGACCCAGTGGATCAGGTAAACATGAAAATTAAAGAAAGAAAGAAAGGAAAAAAGAAAAAGCAGTAGAATAGAAGAGCAGAAAATGTGCAAACTCAAGTAAACTCAGTTACATCAAATGGTAGGAAAAAGACTAATAATAATCATTCTTGCATGGAACACAAGTAAAACTCCTGGGAATCAGGAGGAGCTGGGGCCGTTTCATAAAGTTTATCTTTAAGCTGAGAAGATTGGAACAAAAGGTGAACTTCAGCTGCTGCCTGTGCTGCAGAGATGCCCGCCCACATTGGAGAGCTGGTTAGAGAAGAGTTATTCTGAAGGAGGAGGACTTTGAAGAGCACTCCAGCTTGGGTGGTTTTCCTGGGACCTGACATGTTTGGAATTTCATATTTTTGTGGATTTTGAAATATTGGTGCATGCATAATGAAATGCATTGCGGAAGGTTTCCCAGTGTAACTATGAAATTCATTTATGTTTCATGTACACCTTATACACATGGAATATAGGCCATTTTATACAATATTTTCAATAATTTTGTGCATGAGACAAAATTTCATGGTGTGACTGTTTCCACTTGAGCGTGCTGGCACTCGAAATGTTTCAGATTTTGGAGTATTTATGATGCCAGATTTTCACGGTAGAATGCTTAATCTGTGTTTCCCTTGCCTAAAACTCCCTAATTTCAGATGTTCCATTATATGGAAGAAGAATATTGACATTAAGGCACAATTTCTTTTCTTTTTTTTAAAGAGAGAGGGACAGTGAGAGAGACAGAGAAAGAGAGAAACAACTTTATTTAGTTTTTCACATGGCCTTAGTTGTTCCAACACTTAGTTGTGTATGTGGTGCTGGGGTTTGAACCTGGGTCCTTGTGCTTGCCAGGCAAGCGCCGAAACCACCGAGCCACCACTCCAGCCCCCACAATTTATTTTCAGCAAGAAATTTATTTTTTCTTAAAATCTTACATCAAAATGAAGGGTGTGACTTCTGAAAATGAGTGGGACATAGTCAGGAAGCTTCTGACATCTGCCTTCCTGTCCAGGGAAAGGCTTTGTAGCGAGTGTTTAATCTCATGCAATGGGGTGCCCAAGCCCAGCAAGGTGGTAATGCTCAGGGTACCAAAGGGGACATTAAGAGGTCAGAGCATTTGGTGTTGAGGTTGGAAATGCACATGGACACTCAACGATTCACATCAGTTTCCTCTGTTGCCAGTCTATTCTGTAGGTCACCTGTCCTAATAGCTTTGTGATGGGTTCTGACTTGTACTCACTGAATCTAATTTGGTCAAGCAGAGGTCTAGAAATCTGCATTCCCATCAGCCACCCAAGGTGACTTTTTAAGTCACCAGGAGATTGGGAGTCACAGGGCCTTTCCACACATGTGTGGAGAGAAACATGGAGGGAATTGGAGAGGGACTTGGGACAAAGCCACTTTTATGTGCTCCCTGAAGTTTGGACCCTTGTGCTACATCATGAAGCACCAAGTGTCAGTCATATGGTAAAGTCATTTTCATTTTTACTCAGGAGGGTTTGAATAGTGGAATGGGAAGGTGAGAGGGAAATGGGACCAAAAGAAGTGGTAAAGGGGAAAAATGTGTCAGATGAGAAAGGCGAATGAAGCAAAGAGATGACATGAATGAGCAATTGAAGCGGCAGGAGAGGAGATGTTACAGCGCCCCTATCAAAGAAAAGGGAAAAAATATCAAATATTTCAACATCATTGGCTTCCCTTTGTTCCTGTGTGATCACCCACCATTCTACTTTCTTTCTCCTTTACTTAATCCAAGTTTGTGAGGGTGCAGAAGATTTCATATGCCAAAGTCAAGGTGAAAGGGGAAAGCTTCGTTCCCAAGCAATTCATGCTTTCTTTACTTGACAGAAAATGACAATGATAAAAATAACTTCTCCCTCCCCCCATCCAGCAAAATATCGAGTGCAAAATTTAGCATTAATGGTGACATTTTAATTCCTTTATAATTCAACTCGAATTCATGAATCAGAATCTCTTGTCCATGAAAAACCTCCTCGGGTGATTTTGATGTGTGTCCCTACTTAATAATCCCCAGGCTAGATCATCTCAAGGGTCCTTTTTAACTCTGACAATTGATTTTTACCAAGTGTTCTTAGAACAAATGTCACAGGTGTGTGGGGAGGAATTTCATCTTGCTTTGGATCTGAAATAGAAGGCTCCAAGCGTTTCTTAGTATGTAGGCCAATGTTTCCCTCCTACGCTGCCCCACACTGCTGTTTGTTTTAAGCATGGTCTGTCTCCACGTGAGGAGTGGGTTTAGGGAACACAGGATTTCTCCCAGAGGGGTGGTGTGCGTTTATAACACGACAGGGTGGACGTGTCAGTATCAGCTCTGGGGATGAGCAGACTTTAATGTGGAGCTCCCCAGAGAGCTTCGTCTCTGGTGGAATGGAGGATTACTGCTCCCGTTAAAAATAGGCTCCGAAGGGGAGGGAAAAAGTAAAAAGGAAGAGTCAGGGAAGCACATGCAGTGTCGCTTTTGATCAGTGAGGAACCGATCCAGGTTAGGCCAGGGTCCTGTCAGGCAGCCCTGCATGGGCTGAAAAGAACACACAGGAGAGCCGGGGAGTAGCAGGGAGGGAGAGTGGGTGGTCGGAGAGTGGGTGGGTGACATGGAGCTGCTCTGAGGGACCTCCCAGGGGCTCTGCTGCTGCATTGTGGTGTGGGGTGCTGTTGGAGCCGTCTGGAGCCAAGGAATGGGGGTAGGTGGCGAATGATGTTCTACTTTTGTTGGGGACCATGAACAACGACTCCTCGTTCTTAAAGAAAATAAAAAATTAGTCTCAAATTTTGCCTCACTACAATCATTAAAAACGTTTAAACTTCTAATGGACTTGTAATAATTGCATATATTTATAATGTGGTATTTTATTTCATAAATGTAAGGTGTAATGATCAGATCAGAGAAGTCGGTGCAGCCATCACACAAAACATTGGTACTTTTTTGTGTTGGTGACATTCAAAATCTTCTCTGCTATAAACAATTCAGTGTTGTCCTTCATAGTAACTCTATGGTGCTATAGTTCCCGTCACTCTTGACCTAGTGATTCTCTCTCTCTGTGAACCTATGGAAAACCGTTTCACACTAGCCGCATGGACTGGAAGAGGAAGCAGTTCTGGTAAGCATCAGATCTGCCAAAGTGGTATCTCAGACACTCCCTGTAGGCGTGAGCTTGGGAAGGCACATGCTTGCACGTCAGTGTGCACATGAGTGTGTGTGTGTGTGTGTGTGTGTGTGTGTGTGAGGAGAGGTGCCCACGTGTGCCCCTTCCTGTGCAGGCTTGGTCAACCTTGCCACAGCCCCAAACGCTGACCTGAGTGTCCCATTTTACAGCTGAGTCACTTGAAGCTGCGAGGTTCGCAAACCTGCGGGGTGGAACTAGAGTTGGGGTACAGCCTGGTCTTCAAAGCCCACACACTTTTTGTTCATTCATCCCAATTCCCCAGGTGAGGCTGAACTTCTCATTTATTTTACTCTGAAGACGTTTGTTCTCTGCATTGGTGTCTATCAGAAATAGCCTCGGACCTGGCCTTCAGGATCTGAACTGATTTTCATCTCACTCGTTAATCTTGTCTCAGAGTCCCAGGCATTTCATGGTTTAGCCCTGTAGTTCCCCAGCTCCTGGACAGTGGGTACCTCCTTCTTGACTCTCCTCTGACCGCTGAGGGTGACAGGTATGTGACCCTGCACTTGCCCCACTCAGCTTCTGTTCAGATGCCCTACAGGCACATAGATAATTCTCACCACTGCACTGCACATGACAGTCTCCCGGGGATCGGAGGTAAAACTCCAGTGTCCAACCCAACAATGATTAATTCAGTTCTCCTGGACATGAAACTCAGGCCCCAGTATTTCTTAAATCTCCCTAGATGATAACAGTGCACAGCCAACTTTGAGAACCAGCTCAGAATACGACAAACAGAGCTTTGGAAGCAGTGTTTGCTGAGCACCTCTATGTTAGGTGCTTGGCGGGTAAAGATAAATGATTTTACCACCATATATACTAAAAGGAGGGGGAGCTGTAAAACACAAATTTCAAACGTTTCTCACCCACTTTCTTGCAGCAGCGCTTTAGAACAAAGCATTTTAATTTTCTTGAGTCTAAGGCCAAGTCTTGCTCACCTTGATGATGGAGGCTAGGGGTGCAACAATGAATGAACTCCCAGGATGATTTAGAAATCTGTTTGCTCCATTACTTTTTTTTTTTTTTTTAAGAAAGAGGGGACAGTGAGAGAGAGAGAGAAAGAAAGAAGCAACTTTTTATTTAGTTTTTCAGTGTGACTTTCATTCCTCGGACACTTCGTTGTGTATGTGGTGCAGGGGTTCGAACTTGCGTCCTTGCGCATGCCAGGCAAGCACCAGAACCGCTAAGCCACTGCTCCAGCCCCCTTGCTCCATCTCCATTACTTTTGACCTCCTCTCTCATCAAAGCTTCAACCAAAGCCGCTGAAATGTAGCATAATGGGCTTATTTGAGTGTCATTTCTATTTTTCTTGCTTGTCTTTTTGTGGAGGTTCTAATGAGGATGAAGTTTCTCTGAAGGTGGGCAGCAGCGGGGTGCGTGCAGAGATTTTAAGAGCTTGATCCATTGTCCAATGTGATCCAGATAGCTTCTTAGGTCTATTTATTCTCAAAGCAATAATCACGCTGATCTGCGAAGGGCTATGGGGTGTTTACGGTCTAGTATTGGAGAGCCTTGTTGGACTGTCTCTTACAATAAAACCCTTGAGTTCAAAAAAGAACACTCAAGATTGAACTCTACTGACCACATTGCCAAGTTCAGACCCCCTGCTAGACTTTGCACATGAATGTTGCCATGGGTGGCCACTCTGCGTCCAGCGTCCAGCAGCATTTCAACCCAGGGCTTTCCAGACATGTACCCGTGGCCCCATTTCCATGAACACCTCTCCTCATTTCTGGATTTGTCGAGCTTGCTGTGACTCACGCTAGCTCTGTGACCTTTATTTCTTCCCCGTCTCTAAATTGTGTAGATTCTTCGGATCCTCAGGATGATGCGTGGACCACCTAGGATGAAGAATTAAAGATGTTTACCTCATCACCAGCCCCTCGCCTGGCATCCGTGCTTCCAGTCAAAGTGAACTCACATCCTTCCCTGTGAGTCTTCTTCCTCTTGACTCTTAGAACATGAAAACCCAAGGTTTTTTTTTTTTTTTCTGTTTGTTTGTTTCAAGTGACAAAGAATACATAACTTGCTCTCTTTCTTTCCTCTCCTTAAGATGGTTCTAGACTAAACAGAAGGCCAATCCTAATTAGCTCCATGGGGATGATACCATTTAAGGGATTCGACCAGATCAAGGGACCCTGAGACCTTCTCAGCTGAGAGACCAAAGTCATTGTTTATTCACCATGGTGAGCGTTTCTGGGAGGAAATAACGACACGGTGCCTGAACAAAACCACCAGGGTTCTGAATAATGCATTTCCCAAGCAGAAGCACTATTTTAATAGGGTACACAGCTGAAAGACAAATACCCAGACCAGGTTGCTAGAGAAGAATGGGAGAGCTGGCAGAGGGAAGAGCAGCTGACCTTGCTCAGGAACTTCAACTCAGGTTAGGAAACCAAGCTGGGACAAAGTTCCCACCACTAATCCTTCTGTCTACAGATATCCCACCTAGGCTCCGCCCACTGGCTGGGAGCTCCCAGCACCCAGCAAAGAACAGATGGGTGTTCCAGGTGGCCATCCAGAGAACAAGAGAGGGGCTGGAGGCAGCTGCTGAGGTGCTCATGGCAGGATGAGGGCTAGAGAGAAGGCAACTTTCCACCAATCTTTGTATGGTATCTCCACTCCGTAGCCAAGTACCTCTATCCACCACACCAAGAAGCTGCCTGGGCACATAGGATGGCTATTTTTGTTAAACAGAGCTTAACTCTTTCTGAAACAGCCATTTATTTGTGAAGACTATTTTATGTTAATTTAATTATAAGAAAATTGAAAAGTGTAATACATAGCTAAGCCCTTAAGGCCGGTTAATCTATTTGGATTGTAACAAATATAATTTTTATTAGCTCAGCCTATTTGGATGGTAACGAGTATAACCTTTCCATAGACATTACAGACTCTGAGTTATGGTCTATTTTTATGTAAAACCAGCCTTGAGTAGAATAAGAAGAAAGTTCTTTTATCTGTCATTGTGTTATGGAATCATTATATTAATGAGAGTAGAATCTGAGTCATTCCTATTATCGTACAGAGTAGCTCATGTCTTCTCTAGGTGCGAATATGAAAAAAAAAAAACCTAGGTAGTTATTAGAAAAATGATCAGCCTTATGGAGAGGTAAGATATTCTGAAACCTCCCTTGGGTAAAATATGTTGATTTTTAAGAAGGAAAGTTAATCATTTTTTTTCCCAGTCAATCAGACTGTCTATCCAGAATCATACCTGTCTTGGAACACCGTTGAGTGCTTGCAAAAAAACACAACCACAGAGAAGATCTGAGAAGTCAAAAATGGTGTCATGAGGTCTGAGCTCCATGGCTTCTCTGTTTTGTTTTTGTAGAAGAATCCCCTATTTTGTCTGGCTTCCCGGTCCTTGAGAGGTATCAGACACTTTAAGGAGTGGAGCAAAGTTTAGAGTCTGAACAAACTTGTAGTTCAGGGGCTCAGCCAGAGTGGCTATGGCTCAGTCCTCACTTTGTTTATGTGGGGGACCTGTGGGTCTCAATTTCCCATTCCATACAATGGAGATTCTAGTGCCTCCCTCAGAGAGCTGTAAGAGGACTTGGGGGAGTTAATGTGTTCTCCAGCCTTCTGTTACTGTAGCAAATTACCTGAGACAATCAACTTAAAAAGAGGAAAGGAGCATTTGGGCTCATGATTCGGAGGCTTCAGTCCACAGTCACTTGGCTCTGTTGCTTTCGGATCTGTGGTGACTCAACACGTCCTGGTAGGAGCACCTGGTGGAGGACACTGACCACTTCATAATGGCCAGGGAGCAGAAAAGAGAGACAGGAAGGGACTGGATTCACACTATCTCCTCCGACGGTTTCCAGTGACCTAGGATTTCCCACTGGGCCCCACCTCTTCAAATTTCCACCACCTCCCAATAGCACCAAACTGGGACCCAAGACTTCAACACATGGGCCACCGGGGGACATTTCAGATTAAACTACAGCAGTTGGCAAATGACAATCACTTCGAACTGCTCCTAGCGCCTAGGCAGCCGGATGTAAGCATTATCACATTATCACCATTTAAATGAGGGTTACACCACTCTTCTGTTTTTTTTTTTTTTTCCAAAATAGCATTTCATTTTGCGTGCTCTGATCGCCCACGTGGTGTGTCAATGCTGCTTTCTCTTGGGCTTTCTCTCCATATCAGCTCTTTTGCACTCTGCTACAAACACTTTTACAGTACAAACATTTTAAAAATTAATGCAAAGTTCAGGAAAAATTCCATTTGTCAAGCCACGGTAGTGTACTGAGCCCTGCCTGAGTGTTAGGCCAGGACCTAAAGCGCTCTCAGCGTTAGGTGAGCTTGGGGTATTTCATGCAAACCAGGAAGATGGCTTACGGAAAATTATCATGTACTGTCCTTAGGACCATCTGGATATGGTGTCATGCTGAATTGTCACCCCTACTCTGAAAGACAGGCAATGCTATTTCCGTTAGGGTGACCAATGTCATGCAGCTAGTAGGTGACAAAGTCAGGATTCAAATACAAGTTTGCTGTACTTTGATACACTTGTCTTTCTTGGTGAACTTGGGCTTCTATAGTAGAGTACTATAGACTGTGTTTTTTTTTTAAGAGAGAGAGAAGTGAGAGAGAGGGAAAGAGAGAAACAATTTATTTTTCTTTAGTTTTTCATGTGGCCCTTGTTGCTCCGAGACTTCGTTGTGTGCATGGTGCTGGGGTTTGAACTTGTGTACTAGTGCATGCCATACAAGTGCCATGACCACTGAGCCACCACCGTAACCTCTGAGCCACAACTCCAGCCTCTAGACTGGGTGTTTTAAAAAGCAATAATTCATTTCTCACTGTTGAAAGACTGGGAAATCTAAGATGGAGGCGCAGGCCTCTCTGGTTCCTGATAAAAACCTGTTTTTTGGCTTATTAACAGTTGCCTCTTGCTGTGTCCATACCCGGTGAAAGAGACTGGCTGGCACCTTGGGATTTCTTTCTAAGGGCACTAGTCTCATCATGAAGGTTCTATCTACCAAAGCCCATGAGTCCTATTACCCCCCAGGACCTACTACCATCCCCTTGGAGGTCAGTATTCTAGCATATGGATTGGGGGTGGGTATATAAGCATAGAATCCATAATATCACCCTTCACCTCCAGCTAAGAATCTCCTATTCATAGCATGGAGAAATGAATATCTGCTTGCTAATTTAGTCTTTTCTTTCATGTACAATAATCCAGAAAATTTAAGGTGTGCAACACATGATTTTTCTTGGATCATAAAATGTTGGGTCAGAATCCCACTAGCTATGACTTAAAGGAGACGTTTTACGATTTCAGGAAACCCTGTTTACTTGAGTGAACCTTGATTTACTTCAATTAACCTTTCAGAATCCCTCGTCAGTCACTTCATTCATTCCTCTTTGTTTCATTTTTTAAATTTTTATTTTTTAAAGAGAGAGAGGGACAGTGGGGGGGCGAGAGAAAGAGAGAAACAATTTTTATTTAGTTTTTCATGCGGCTTTCATTGCTCCAAGACTCCGTTGTGGACATGGTGCTGGGGTTTGAACTCGTGTCCTCTGCATGCCAGGCAAGCGCCGTAACCACTAAGCCATCTCTCCAACCCACATTCCTCTTTGTTTTAGAAGGAATCAGAAGTGTAGAAAGTCTTCTCAGATCTCATTCTGGGGAAAATACTGGCCTGTGACTCCAAGAGCCCATGTGTCACTCACTTCCCTGAGTGGCAGGAATAAGGGCCACTAAGGGTCACCTCTTCTGCACTGGTCACTTATTCATGCTTTCACACATTCATTCATTCAGTAAGGATTTTTGGAGCCCTTACTTGGAGTAGGGAGCCAGGCAAGTCTCTAAAGACACAGTGGTAAAATCCGTCAAGGGAGTCTTTGCTCATTCTGATATTGTTGGCAGAGAGTGGCCTAGTGTAGTAACCAGGTGACTGTATCGTTCAGCTTTCCATCACTGTATCGAATACCTGAGATGAGCAGTTTGTAAGGAGAAAAGGTTTATTTTGACTCACAGTTTTTGAGGTTTCAATCCATGGTCCATTAGCCCCTTGCTTGGGGCGAAGCAGCACAATGACCTAACTTTCTCTCCTTAGGCTCCTGAAGGTTCCACCACATCCCACAGTGCTACCCTGGGAACCACACATTTACCAAATGGGTCTTTGGGTGACCCTTGACCATAGCACCTAAATTGCCTGAGTCTGAGGGCTTTCTCAAGGGGGAATTTCAGTGCTAAATTTGGGAATTTCCAGAGCAAACAGGGATAGTTGATAACTGGTTATGGGTTTACTTGGAGTTTTCTCTGAAAGGGAAATAGTGACATCAGTTCTCTGCCCGGCCACACTTTAGTCCATCTCTTAACCTTTTCCTAGGCCGATATGTGCACTTCCTTGTGAAATCCAGTTTTAGCAAAAGCGCTGCTAAGTCACTGTAACAAGATTGCCCTACCCTTGATACCTGGTCACTCTCAATAGCTGAGCAAAATTCCTCATTGCCCAGTTTTGGAATCTGGTCACCTTGGCCTGCTTTCAGCAGTAATTCTGTAGGTGCATTATGCAGTATTTTCTTTCTTTTATTTTTATTTTTTTTAGGACCAAGGACCAAACTCAGGGCCTTAAGCATGCTGGTGAAGTGCTCTTCCATGGATCTAAATCCCCATCACCCCCTGGATTTTCTTGAGAGTTGATGTACACTCTTGGCAACTGACTCTCTGTTCCTAGGCTGTAAATCCCCACTGGTGCCTGCCGTATTCAGAATGGAGCCCAAAGCTATACGAGGACTCTTTTTTTCCTATTGGAAGAGTCCTCAATAAAATTGGCCATCACTCTCCTTATTATTTGTGTCTGCTTTTGGTTTTCTTCTACTCTAGATTGGCACAATTTCATATTTAGTTCACAACCACTGACTCCCCCTCCAGGCTCTTGGGCTCACTGGGGATGTTTGAAGAGAAGAAGCTCCTGGGCTGTTGAGTGCTGAGGTCTGGCTCTGCCCAGCAGTGGCGATGGAACTGCACACTACCCTCCTGGCAGGTTCACCCTCCCACAGTTGTGCTCAATTCAGGGCCTGACTCCAGGCCCCTGCCTGGCGGATGGACTCTCAGGCCCAGGTGCATTTGCCAAACTCGGTTAGGCTCTGTGGGATGTAACTGGTTACAGACGCTGAAGTGTTGGCTGGGACAGGTGAGAGCCAGGGTGCTGGGCTTGCAGCCCTGCCCCACCCTTGTAAGGCTGTGACCATTGGCAAGTTGTATAGCCTTTCTGCAATGAGAAAGGTGGCAACAGTCACAGTGCAGTTCACACCTATTAATAGGGAAGGGCACAGTGTCTGACACCAGCAAAAAAAACCCTCCTGGCACTTGGAGAATGTCTGTGGTTCGGTGGCCCAGAACCAAGAACAACACGGGTGGAGAAACACAGAGCTCTGTCTTTCACTAAGCTTCACCCTGAGCAAGAGTGGTACCCAGAAATTGGCCAAGAATCCGTTGACTTCCGTCCCATCAGGAGGCAGAGGCTAATTAGCCTCCGCAACAACTTAGGGTTTGAACATGCGGCTTTTTGGGTCTGGAGGACATCAGCAAATGGGCGCAGGCAGAGACTGAGTCAGTGAGCCTCCTCTGATTGCCCCGAATGGTTCAGGACACAGCAACCAGGGGGGAGGCTCAGCCTTCTCATGGACCCGACCCATAGCAGGTGACTGAGGGGGCCTGTGTGAGCTGAGGTCAGAGCAGCAGAAACAGCCAGACCGGTACGCAATTGTGAGATGTGACAAATTGATTTTAGACACACAAGTTGCCTTTTCCTTTAATTTATTGAGACTATATATATATGTATATATATATATATATCCATCTTTGTGATGTACATTAAGACACTTTGATACATGGATGTAATGTGTAAGGATCAAATCAGGGTAGTATTTCCATCTCGTGAGAAGTTAATTGTTTTTATGTACTGGGAATTTTATACTCTTCTAGTTATTTTGAAATACTCCATGGGCTGTTGTAACCAATAGCTGCTCTACTATGCTACAGAAACTGAAATGAATTCCTCCTTGCTTCTGAGTTTTGATGTCCCTCATTAAATATTTTCCGTCTCCCCTCCTTCCTGCCCTTTCCAGTCTCTGGTGACCGCTCTTCTACTCTGTTATTTTATGAGATGCCGTTTTCATTTCTATAAGTGACTGAGAACATGTGGCATTGGTTTTCCTACACCTGGCTTATTTCATCTAACATGGAGTCTTCCTGTTCCCTCCACATCGCCACAGACTATGGGGGTTTGGTCTTTTTTATGACTGAATCATATTCCATTGAGTGTATGTAGCACATGTTCCTTACCTGATCACCTGTTGTTGGACGTCTTGGCTGGTTTCTGGCTGGTTTCTCCCCTTGAGTTCCCAATGGTTCCATGTTTCCCTCTATTTAACCCCCATGTTAATTGGACTTCTCATGGAAGTCGAAGGTTCTCCACTGGGTTGATTCCCCCATACTCCCTCCCTCCATCCTCCTTGATATCCTTCCTATCCCCTCCCTACCTCCCTGCCACCCTCCCTTCGTCCCCTAGCATCCTAGCCAAGGTTCCTCCTGCTCTTATAAAATTTCATACACGTTGAGGTTATTATTAGTTTGTGCACCAGGGTTTTTAGTCTTCAGAAAAACCCAGGAAGGTGGGTTTTTAGTCCAAGTCCACAGATGTCACACTCAGTTGCCGACTTCCTCAGGTCAAGACTCTAAACTGGGGTCTCACACCGTCTCCTAGTCTTCAGAATCTTAAGGTGCTTTTACTTAAAGAAACAAACCAATCCGAAAAACTCCTACAGGTCAAACCCGTTTTTAACCCTGGCTAATATGATCATTTTTCCACCTGCGAGGAAACCAAAATAATTTAAAGATAATTTTCTTAGAACAGTTGGCCATCTGTATCTATAGCTTCCACCAATTTTGGACGAAAAATATATTGTTTTAAAAGAAAGTTAAGTTGCTGCTTGCATATACTGTGTAGTTAGGCTTACAAGGGCTGCTTCTACACGAAATCTAAGTGGACTTTCTTCATACCCTTAATCCTTATGCAATGTAGGATAACAACTGCTTACCTGGCTTTTGCATTGCGTTAACTTTTCTAAGCAGTCTAGCGATGGTTTAAAATAAATGGAGGGTGTTCATAGACTGCAGGCAGATAGATACCCTGCCATTTTATATAAGGGACTTGAGAGTTGGGAGATTTTTCTCAAGGGCGGGATCATGAGCCCTTTTGTTTCTGCAAATTGTATGACCTCTTCACAACTATTAAGCTTTGTCTTTGTGTCTTGTTCTGTTTTTACTGGATTTTCTCTCAATCGCTTTTTTCCCCCAGCACAGTACCATTTCAAAAATTGCTTTTAAGTGTGGAAATACTTCAGTCAGTTCTAGTTTGGGATACTTATAGAAAAAAAAAAACAACTAATAAAACCCAAGGCTTTCTGTGAACTTGCAAACACAAACTTTCAAATCGTATTTCATAAAATCTGATATCATTTCACTTATATGTGATAGATAAAGTAAATGATTGTTTTAATATTCTGTGGCTTGGGATCCATGGCTGAAAAATTCTGTATCCCCTCCCAAACAATTAAATATACGTCAAGGTGACATGCACAGCCAGACTGATTTAGGTAGATTTGATAAGAGGCTGGCTCATGAGTGTAAGGACTTTGATGAAGAGTTTGGAATTTTTTTTTTCCATAATCACACTTCTGAATTAATACAGGGTTTTCAAGAAGGGGTTTGTTCTAGAAAGAATTTTGGTAATGATACTTATTTCATAAAGTTTTTAAAGGAATTCAATGAGGTGTTAGATGTGGAACATCTAATGTTCAAAAATTGTTCAAGAAATACACGAGTCCCCACTTGTCCACAGAGGACGTGTTCAAGACCCTGTAGGTTCCTGAAACTGCAGATTGTTCCAAGACCAATATAGACTATGCTTTTTCCTACATGCCCTACAGCGATGTCACATAGCAGCAGATTAATCTGTCCTTCTGATTTATTTTTCAGGATATCTCCTTTGCACAATTACTCTTGCACTTTGTGGCTATTATTAAGTGTAGTCAGTGTTGCTTAACATAAGCATTGTGATACCACTGTGCTTGATTTGATAACCAAGGCAGCTACTGAGTGACTGAGGTGGGGGGCATACACAGCATGGATGTGCTGAACGCTGGGGTGGGTGATTCCTGTCCCAGCAGGAGGGAGGAAGCCGTGTGAGAGTGTCATGCTATTCAGAATGGCACACATTCTGAATTCTGCAAAATTTGTAAATTGTTGATTTCTGGGATTTTCCATGTAATATGTTTAGATCATCGAAAGTAAAATCACAGCTAAGGAGAGACTCCTGTATTCACATCTGTTCGTTCCCTTTTAACAATGAAAGCTAATACCTGAGGGAGAAATTAGTTCAACCCAGAGTTTATTCCAAAAGAGTTGTTGTTTCACATGGCATAGTATGAGAATCCACACCATGTTGGATATTTTTAAGTGTTGACTTGACTGGACCATAGTGCCCAGATATGTAGCCAAACACAGTTCTGGAAATCTCCGTGAGGGTGTTTTTATGGGATGAGGTTAACATTTAAGAAAGTAGACTTGAGATAGAACTGGTTGTTGTCCATTATGTGGGTGGGCCACATTCCATCAGCTGAAGGCCTGGATGGAACAATTCTGACTTCCCTTGGGCAAGAAGGAATTCTACTAGTAGATGGTCTTCGGACTCTGACTGCATCTCCTTCCAGGATCCCTCGCTTGCTGGCCCGTCCTTCAGATATGGGTTTTTCCAAGCCTCCACAATGGTGCGAACACATTCTTCTTAAATCTTTGCCTCTCTCTGTAAGCCTCCTGTTGGTTCTTTCTCTGGAGAACCCTAACCAACACATCTGTCTTCCAGGTAACATTTAGGATCAGAGGACACTAAACAGAATAAGGAAGAAAAAATAGGATGAGGCACATCTCAAACGAAGAAACACCAACTGTCAACAACAACAACAAAAATGTTCAAGATCTCCAGCAATTAGAGAAATGCTAATTTAAACTACATTGAGATTTCATCTCAATCCAGGCAGAATGACAATTATCAGGAGCACAAATAACAGTAAATGTTGGTGAGGATGTACGGATAATGGTACACTTATCATTGTCGGTGGGATTGCAAACTGCTACAACCACTCTGGAAAGCAGGATGGAGATTCTTCAGAAAAACTAGTAGTGGACCCACCATTTGACCCAGCTGTCCCACTCCTCAGTGTATGTTCAAAGGGCCTAAAAACAGCACACTACAGTGATGTAGGCACATCAGTGCTTATAGTAGCACAATTCATGATAGCTAAGTATGGAACCAACCAAGGTGCCCTTCAACAGATGAATGGATAAAGAAAACATGGCACACACACGGTGGAGTACTACTCAGTCACAAGGATGAATGACATTACGTCATTTGCTGGCAAACGGATGGAACTGGAGGACATCATGCTAAGTGAAATAAGCCAGTCTCAAACAACCAAATGTAGAATGTTCTCTCTGATATGTGGAAGCTAATCCAGACTAAGGGGAAGAACAGGAACAGACAAAGGGGGAGGAAATGAGGACGGAGGAACGAGATAGGGAAAGTTCATGGAATGAATCAGACCTAACTCGCTCATGTTCATGTATGAACAAGCATAGTGATTCTCACCAACAGTATATTAATGGGTCCCCAAAGAAAAAGCTGCTAGTAAATAACAGAAAGACCAGAAAAGGGAAGAGAATGGGGAGGTGGGTGGAGATATTGGGGACTGGATTGGAATTAGTTATACTACATGCTTTTATAAAAATGTTACTGTTTCATCTTATTGTCAAGTTCATCTAAAATGAACAGGGTGTGGGAGGGAGGAGAAGGGAAAATCCTGGGAACTGTTAGAACAAGGAACACTCTAAATAAATATAGATTTATGTACTACATATTATATGTGTTATAAATATATATATATGATTTTCATAGGTATAAAATTATGTTAGTGTACTTGTGTATATTAGAATAAATATGTGCAAAGGACCAGAGGACCAGAGGAAGGAGGTGGGGGAGCACTGGGTGGGGAGATGTTAGCCAGATTAGATTATTGTATTGTGTGCATCTATGAGTATGTGACAACAAATCCCATCACTATATACAACTATAATGCACCGATGAAAAGATTGAACTTTGGATAAGAAAATTCTTTCTTGATGCCAAGCAGTTTTTATGATATTCTCAATTCCTTTTAAAACCTAATTATTGGGCTGGAGGGGTGGCTCAGCAGTTATGGCACTTGCTTGGTGTGCACAAGGACCCAGATTTGAACACCAGCATCGCGTACACAATGAAGTGTCAGAGCCACAAAAACCACATGAAAAACTAAATAACATTGATTTTTCTCTCCCCCTCTCTCTTTTTCCCTCTCTCTCACTGTCCCTCTCTCTCTCTTTAAATAGAAATATTTTGGCTATTGCCTGTTGGATCTATATCCTGTGTATTGAGAACCTCCAATGTGTTCCACGGTACTAAGACAGAGGTGATGGAATGACAGCTGCTACTCTGTGAATCTGAGCTTGTGGCAGGAATTCGGTGTGCATGTGTGTGTGTGTGTGGGTGTGCATGTGTGTGTTCTTGTGTGCGTGTGCATGTGAGGGTGTGCATTGTGTGTGCATATTTGTATGTGTGTGCATGTGTGCAGGTGTGCATGTGTGCATGTGCAGGTGTGCATTGTGTGTGCATGCATGCGCATGTGTGTAGTTGTAAATGCATGTGTGTGCACGTGTGTGCCTGTGTACGTGGGTGTGCATGTGTGCATGTGCATGTGTGTGGATGGGCATGTGTGTGTGTGTGCATGAGTGTTCGTGTGCAGGTGTGCATTGTGTGTGCATGTGTGCATGTGTGTGCATGTGTGTGTGCATGTTTGCGTGTGGTTGTGCATGCACGTGGGTGTGCGTGTGTACATGTTTGTGTGTGGGGGTGTGCATGTGTGTGTGCATGTGTGTGTGCATGAGTGTTCATGTGCAGGTGTGCAGTGTGTGTGCAGGTGTGCGTGTGTGTGCATGCGTGCATGTGTGTGTTGTATTAATAAACACAGAAAGGAAGGCGGTAGGGGGCGGGATGAGGAGAAGTTGTAAAGTTTCATATTTCCAACTTGCAAGCCATTGTAGGAAGTTCCAGTGGCCTTCAAAGGGAAAAGTCCACAAACTTGGAAGGGGCAGGATATGGAAAGGAGAGGGTGTGACGGGCTGTTGAGTGGAGCAGGAAGCTCACCGTGTGCAGAGCCCTGGGGACCCGTGGATAAACAGAGCGAGGGGCCCAGGCAGCCAGAGGAGCCAGCAAAATGTGCCTTCCTGAGGACTTGGGGGACACAGGCAGTGCTCCCAGGTGCCCCAAGCATGTAGAAGCCTTATGTGGAAAGAAAAACAAGCTTGGGAAGCGCTTTTTAGTGGGGACACAAAGGGCACAAATTTGGAGGACAGCCTGGGGGAGAAACATGAATAGAGAGATGAAGGACATGGAGTCCTGGGAAAGGGCAGGTGAGGCACTGAAAGTCAACTGGAAACCCGGGGTGACAGACGGGTGACCCACATGGATGCTGTTAGGCCAGCCGCTCTGGGGAGTGTTGAGGAACAGACGGTTCAAAAACACTTTGCCTAAAGGACGTGCTCCTGGATTGTGGCTAGAATCGAAGGAGGAAATAGTTCTTCAGCTGGAGATGGAAGGACATGACCCTGGGGCGTGAGGGGTTAGGCCTTTTAGTTGGCTAAGGTTAAGAAGAAATCTCCACGCCCAGGTTAACAGCTAAAGCATAGGCGATTGATAAATACAGAAACGCAACGACCCCAGGAGAGAGTAATGGGTTTGGAGTCTGTTTGACAGGTATCAATGAAATGGCACACCAATCTGGCAAAAAGGATAAAGCATCGTGAACAGTGCATGGGTCTTTCCCAACTCTTCGGAGCCACCCAAGGCTCTAAATTCAACGTATCCTTGCGTGTTTGAGAATCTCAGCATTCCTGTGTTCAAGACAGGCAGCATCATCGGGAAGCAGGTATGGACACCAAGAAGCCTGCCACAGGGGTAACTTAACACTGGAAAGAAAAAAAAAATCCAGGTTTTCTATGCTTACTGATATTTAACATTTTTGAAATCTCAAAGTCGCACTGACAATTTATTTTTTTTTTTTTTTGAAGCAGCAGAGAGGGCTTCAGCTTAACACGGCGGCTCCTCCTCATCTTTCTAAGTTTCAAAGGAAAAGGGAAAGAGAAAGGAGGGATAAAACCTCTCCATTGGCTGATTCTTTTATGCTAATGCCTTTGAATGGGATGGTAGGGACATAATCTACTTTTGTAGGTGAGCAGCACTATGTGCAAACTGTCCCTGGAGACTTCCTTTCCTTCTCATTAAAGGTCCCGTGCCGGGGACATCCGTAATATGTGTTTGCTTCAGGGCTGTTGCAGGGAGCTGGCTTCTGCTGGTGAAGACAGTGCTAGTCTGTTACCCCTGGCATATACTGTGCCGCGATTTTAATTAAAGCATTTGAATGCTGGCAGGTCAGTATTGTTAGAAGGGATGTCTGATTAATTGCTTACTTCTTTCTCACAGCTATAAATGGGATGTCGTGAGGGTCCATGTTAGAATCCAAACAATTCCCCCTAGAGTGGATGAGTAAAATGGACTCTCAAGCAATCAGTTCCTTTCACTTGGAGTGTGTGATATCAGAAAGGCCAAAATTGCAGTGGTCATCAGACAACCCCGTTTAAAGATGCTGTAGGTGAGATCTGCTTTCGAGTGACTTGCTGGCTGGCCAGGGCATCTCCGGTGTGCGCATGCCACCAGCCCCAAGGTACAGCAACCATTCACCAGGTAAAAAAAAAAAAAAAAACCTCTGCTCTCAGTCAGCCAAATTAATAAATGTGCAAATTAAAAAGGATGTCAGAGCACTAAAGAAACATCTGCTAACCAAAGTAAAAAAGAAATGATGATGATGATAAATAGGGAGAGACAAAAGGGATTTCTGCTTCAGGCAAATTTCCATCCAGCTGCACCCTTCTCTAAGGAGCAGTCAGCTGCCCTGGGGTGGGACATTCAGAATGGCATCTTTCAGTGTCAAGGTGATAGACTTTTGGACTATTGGCACCTAAGAAATATAATGCTAGATACTGGCAACTGTCCCGGTTCACTCCAGTTTAGGGATTTTCAAATTTGGCATACTTGACGTTTGGGGTAAGATAATTCTTGGTTTTGGGGGGCATCCAATTTGTTCTCAGATGTTTAGTGGCATCTCTGGTATCTACCCACCAGATGCCTGTATGCCGTCCCCTTTCCCCACCAGTCATTACAAACAAAACTGTCCCCTGCTATTGCCACATTCCCTATGGGAGGCAAAATTGACCCTGGCTGAGGAACACTGCCCTAGTTCAACTTCCTTAATATTCTCCATGGGAGCGTGTACTGCTGGACAAACAATATTTATTGCAACATAACAGGAATGGCTCATAAAGGATTTCTTTGCAATTTTTGTGCACAGTAAGCAATCAGGATTGAAGCGCATGTAGCCAGCTAGATATTGCATACAATAGTTGCAATTGATAAGCCCTCTTAGAAATTCCAAAATAGTCACCTTTTAGACATCCAACCTCCTGTGCATACTCGCATGTACTCTGCTCCATTTGCAAGACTCTCCCTTTGCTCCTTTCTGCAGGAAATGTGGAATCAGAATTAAGTCTTATTTTGCAGTGGAACACGCAGGTTTGGTTTTCATGAGGCAATCCATCAATGACTCTTTTCATGACTTAAAACCATGTAAAAATAATCTTGTAGCTAAACACAGAGCATCCTAAGATCTTTCCCACAAACTTTTGGTTTAGAAATAACATAGTAATTACTAATTGTAATTATGTCCTGAATCTCTGCAACCAGCTGTCTGTGCTTTTTGTTGTTCCAGAAGCAGGTGAAGTCAACACTAATTTTTGGAATTTACATGAGTCACCTGAGAAAATCCAGGGCTAATTATTCTCCATGACAGTTTGCTTTACCTATGTATTCATTCTTTAGAAAATGATTTTTTCTATATCATGAAATTTGCAATGGCACTGCTTATAATTGGTGTCCAATGGTGGGATTGCCTGTTTATGAGATTAGAGGAAGGTCAGCACTGGAATTTAGCATGGTAGTGGAACACTGGGTTTGCTACCCAGCACCACACACACAAAAAAAATGTTTGTGATGTTCATAAGATTGTTTTTGTTTTGTTTTTACCACATAAAACCTTGGCCATTATTTCTCTAAATAAAGGCTAATACTGAAGTCATATTCATCTAATACAATACAAAATAATTTCTTTAAAAATATTCCATCAGGGGGCTGGAGTGGTGGCTCGATGGTTATGGCACTTACCTGGCATGCGCAAGTACAGGGGTTCAAACCCCAGCACCCACGTACACAACTAAGTGTCGGAGCAAAGAAAACCATGTGAAAAACTCAATAAAAATTCATTCTCTCTGTCTCTCTAGCTCTCACTGTCCTTCTCTCTAAAAAAAGAATATTGAAAAAAGAAAGAAAATAAGTCAATGGAGAAAAAGCCACGGCATTAGCATGCCCACTCTAGTATGCTTAATTTGAAGCCAAATGTGGCCAGTTTATGTCATTTGCTGCCACTTGGCATGGGGGTGCATCTCCCAACGCTTCATCACTAAATTGAAACACCTCAAAGTTGATAGGAGAAACAGCAGATGAAACGGAAAGGCAAGGGCCCTAACATTTGCAGGCTAACCCTTTGCTCCAGACCAATTCAGTGGAAATTTGCACAAGATTTGAATAAGCAGCCAAACTTCAGGATACTTGGCCAAATACAATCTTGCAGTCTTTTTTGATTCCTCCCAGTCTTAACAGAAACCAGACAGTTCTTCCATCTTGGATTACAGAGCAGTGAAGGATGCCAATGAATCTATTAGGAAGTCTGAGAACCCTTTGTATAGTATGGTGAAACTAAAATTATCCTCATTTGAAAAAATGCACCATGCATAGATATATTGAATATTCATTCATGCTTATAAATATACATTCAGTTACAAGATCACAAAAATTTGGGAGAAGTTGAAAGGGGCTGCGGAGGGAATCAGCGTCACGAAACTTAAATGCAACGTGGAAGATCACCTGTCAAATTTCTCCTCCCATTTCAAAGGGGAAACCGCCTGCCCTTTTAAGAGAGATTGTCTGGATAGCAAGACCCACTGGCACTGGGTCTCGATTGGCTCTATGGCACTCTGTTGAGTGTCATTTATTGTAAAATAACTTTACTGTCATAGAGGGTTTGCATTTGGGGCTGGGGCAGAGGCTCAGCGATTATGGCGCTTGCCTGGAATGTGCAAGGACACAGGTTCAAACCCAGCACCACACATACATTAAAGTGTTGGAACAACAAAAGCCACATGAAAAACTAAATAAAATTGATTCTCTCTTTCTCTCTCTCTTGCCCACTGTCCCTCTCTTTTAAAAATACAAAGTGCTTGCACCGTTTGCATGTGGGCTATTGCTGGCCCACCAGAGAGGTAGGCTAGGCACAGAGTTGTACAGATGTAGGCCAGTGACAGTGGAACTTCCAATTGTGCAAAATTAGCCAAGAAAAGCATTTATTTTTGTGCATTGCAATTAAATCATGACGTGAAGCGAAGACAAAGGTATGCTATTCAATAAATGGATTCCAGGCTAGATAAATGCCTTAGGAGAGCTGAGGTGCACACAGACCATGAAGTTTGATTCCATCCATCTAATCTTCCATAAGAGAAAGAAATAATACGCACAGTATTCAATGAACAAGAAACACATAGTTCATAGCTAATCAACAAACGAGGGAGAGAAGGCCAAGTTAGCAAGAAGGGAACGATGAAAAGATATGGGATGGAAGAGTGGGAAATGAAGAGACCCAGAAAAAGATCACGGATATTTCAGGGCATGTGCAACATGAGCCTTTAGTGGAGTTGTGTGTTTGCACATTTGATGGAGATAGTGTGTTAGGCAGTTTTTTGTTAATGTAATAAAATACCTGAGACAGGGTACTTTATGAAGCAAAGAAGTTCATTTAGGTCACAGTTTGGGAGGTTGAAAATTCCAGCAGTATGGAAATGACTCACATGCTGGACCCCTAGGGGACTATCATTGCAATGATGAAAGTATAAACATGAGGGAGGAATCAGGTGGAAGGAAGGGAAGGAGAGTGCACTGGAGGTCCCATGAGAACTATGTTCGCACCCTACAAGGGCATTGCCCCTAAGAACCTAATGACCTCATGCCAGGCCCCTCCCCTTACACAGCCCACCACCTCTTAACACTGCCATGCTGGGGAGAAGCTCCCAAGACTTGGAGAACACCCTGAAGTCATATCCAAATCTTTGGCAGGTGGCCAATAAGATGTGATCAAGAACCATGCGAATGTGACAACACCTGAGTTCTAATTGTGCTCTCACACACATGCATGCGCGCGCGCGCAGACACACACACACACACACACACACACACACACACACGATGTGACTTTGAGCGGGTTGTGCCGCTCCTCTGCTCCCACCTCAGCACAGGGCTTCGTGATACCAGATTTCCCTTTCTCTTCTCCGTGCCCTGTGTCCTTGCACCAGGTGTGCCTGACTCAGGACGAATCTGAACCTGAACTCGCTAAAGACAGCTGTAGAGCAGGATCTACATCAAAATCCTATCCGTGAACATTGGGGCTGCAGTGGTGAACCACCATCCAATTTTTAAAAATTCATATGCAGCCATGTATTATAACCCATATCTCCAAGCACCGTGTTTGAGTAATGTTGATTTATTAGTACAGTCGATTCCCACTAATTAGCACTAATGACAGGGGACCCCATTGTGGATTATAGAATTTTGCAAATTAGTGAGTACATGAATAAACAATAAAAATCAGGAGTCCTGCACTGCAAAATGTCCTTTTCCACTTATTTTGACAGGAAGTTATTTAATGTTGATTATTTATGGTAATTCTTCACCATCCATTGCTAATGTTGGTTTTTGTGAAAAGGGACATTTGTAAGGATTAATGAGATAATGCTTAGAAAACATTTGGGCAAAAGGAGCAATACAAGTGCAAAACATTAGAATGATATTACTTAATGAAGTTGCAGAGATGGAGGAAGATAACTTGGAAATGTTAGAGGAGAAATGCAGAAGACAGCTGGATATCAGGGGGAAATAAAGGAATTGTGAATGTGCTTGAAAATGAACCGCATCTATTAAATGACCAGAAAAACTAGATCTTAATCTATGTTTTTCGTTGACATATTCAGGAGATTAAATATATAATGCTAGCTATTGTGATGAGTCTATTTTTTTCAGATGGTATCACCTATCAATAGTAACGGAACTGAATTTTTTTTTTTTAAGAGAGAAGGACAGTGAGTGAGAGAGAGAGACAGAGACAATCAATTTTTATTGAGTTTTTCATATAGCTTTCATTGCTCTGACACTTATTTGTATACATGGGTTGCTGGGGTCTGAACCTGTGTACTTGCACATGCCAGGCAAGCGCCGTAACCACTGAGCCACCACTCCAGCCCCGAACTGAAATATTTAATAGATGCAACATTCACAAATGAAAAGATGTAGTCACTTAATTTAAATTTTTTTTCTATGAGGAATTAATTTTTTTTCTACTTCTGGATTTGGATATTTGATATTTTGTCTTTAATTAAGGAAAAATCTCTATATCACTGGGAATAGCATCCAGACTGTCTTGGAAATGGCTGAGCATACAGGAAATTATGCTGCTTTAGTAGCAAAGACTTGTATATCAACAGGATATCTCTGAATAACTGCCAAAACTGTAGAAGAATTATTTTGCTAATGAAAGAAGTAAAGGCACACAGAAGTGAAATTCCAGGCTAAGTCAGCCTTGAAATACTTTGGGAATGTCTGCGGACTTAGTTGTAAAATTTTGCATCCCTCTATCTCGATACCAATAGATAAGCGCTTGACTTAAGGTAAAGTCTTCCTGCACGAAGTTATTGGAATGTAGTTAGTTGGCCATAGTCAATTCAGTTCCTCAGACTTAGTAGCATTATGTTTAAGTTGCGTAACTTAACTGCCTGCAGAAGGTGAAAGTATTATTTCTTACAACAAATAAAACCAAGTTGGTGGGGCTAGAGCGGTGGCTCAGCAGTTGTGGTGCTTGCCTGGCCTGTGCAAGGTCACAAGTTCGAACACCAGCACCGCGTACACAGTGAAGTGATGGAGCAATGAAAGCCAAATGAAAAACTGAATGAAATTGATTCTCTCTCCCTCCCCCTCTCTCTCTCCCTCTCTGTCTCTCTCTCTTTTTAAGAAAAAAAAATAAGTTGGTCCAATCCCAATTTTGTGCATAGAATAGATGTCCTTTGCCTCTGTGTCTTCCTACTCTAGAAATTGGCATCTTTCAAATTTGCCAGCTAATAGCTTTGGTTTGCCAGAAAAATGAACAGGCAAGAATAAAGTCCCCAGAAATATTTACTGTGAGGCCTTCCTGAAGGGATAGGAATCCAGTTTGAGAGCCAGGGCCAGACACAAGGGAATTCTCCTCCAGTCTGCTGCTGTTTGATCCTGGAGGACCTCGCGCTTCCCACAAAGTGGGGTGTCACACACAAACAGACCCATGAAAGCTCACTTTGAAATTGTTCATTTGTGGTTGAAAACACATACAATACCTGTTTGATTTAAATCTTGGTAAAAATGCTTAAACCCTTTTACAGTTTTGGGCTTTGTCCAAAATTAAAATATATATAATAAAAATAACAGGCTTGACTTCTGTTGTCTACTTGGCAATGAGAATTTCTTTTGATGGTGTGTATAACCCCAATCTAACTCAGTTTTAATGAGAGCGTGAGTCTGCCCAAATTCTTGCTTCTTTGAAAAAAAAAATCACCAAACATGCAAAATACAAAATGTAATTAATACCACACAGAAGGTTACTTTCGTAGATAACTACATAAACTTTTTCTCCTTTCTAAAAAAAATAAACAAATGAATGAAACAAACCATCCTAGAAATAAACAGACATTCCCAAACAGAAAGATGTTCCACGAAAAAAAAAGCTTTTGAGTGTTTAAACTGTCTTTTCATAAATCTCTGTGTTCAGTTAGCGAAAGTATCCGACTTACACGTTACTGGTTACTAAAGACTGATTGCTACGAGCAGATAGTGTAAATATTAGATGTCTTCAATTATTTTCCAGCTGCTTTGCCCGTAAGGTTTTTTTAAGCGATCTTGTTTTTCTGGACTATGTGTTGTGATTTACAGTGTGATATGACCACAAGTCCCCAATCTATTTATATTTAACTCAACAAAACATTGCTGATGAGATCCACTGGATGCGTGATATCTGTTTAACTTGCCTTCCTCCCTAGAAACTAGAAAATGAGGAAGAATGAATGGAGCTGAAACCCAAAGGCTTTAGTCAGTCTGGTACCATTGCTTTATGAATGCTATATAGCATCAGAAAATGGCAGAATTAATTTTTCATCTTTACTGTGTAAGTTTCTCAGGTGAAGAGCATTTCCCTTGCACATTGCTTGCTGTCAGAGAAGCACCTCTGAGCAAGTGATTGCCAAGAAACATTGCCTCCAAATCCATTGACATCTTGAAATAAAGCATTGAAGTTTGCTCATGAGTACTAATGCCACATGCCTAGTCAAAAAAAGTGCTACATTCACATCCCTTGGGTGTTTTTTTTTTAAAGAAAGAGAGGGACAGTGAGAGAGAGAGAGAGAGAGAGAGAGAATCAATTTTATTTAGGTTTTCATGAGGCTTTTGTTGCTCCGACACTTCCTTTGTGTACATGATGCCAGGGTTAGAACCCGCGTCCTGGTGCATGCCAGGCAAGCGCTGGAACTCTTGAGCCACCGCTCCAGCCCCCACTTGGACGTTTTTGAAAAGGATTACCTAAGGACCAATACATCTGATTTACGGGCATGCCATGGTCTTGCTAACTGTGACTTTAGCTGGGGACACGGTGTTTCACACCCCCAAAAGAGTCAGGGTACAAAGCATCGTGTCATTTGAAGTGGAGAACATTGAAACCACAAGAGAATTCACGTGTGTAGTAGCTGCATACACACGTGCACATAATGACAGGATGGGGCATATTTGCATATGCCTTACGGTAGACACGGATGAAGAACATGCTGGAAATGTGGAAAGCTGGATTCTGCCTTGCTAGGAGTGTACGCAGCTACGTGCCCAACTTTTCTCCTGTGCATGCCGGGCTCAATTCCCAAGCTGGAGGAATTTGGAGGATTGTTTGAGCTTTGAAAATAGTTGGGCTCCTTCTTCTACCTCTCCATGTGAGATTCCCAAAATAAATTATTAAAGTGCAGAACTCTTGGCATGTGGGAAGCTACCGCTGTGAGACTTAGCACCTGTTTCCACTGGGAATTGAGAGCATTCTGGTAAGGTGGGTTCTACTTACCTGGAATATTCAGAATGGCGTGGGGGATGCATTTAGGAATCAGTGAATATGAAGTTTGTGTTTCTGCAGAACAACAGAAGGAGGTGAAGTCACCCTCAAGTTGATCTTACAGGCATGCAGCTTCATTGATTAGGGAAGATGATGGCCTGACCATGGAGATAGCGGACCATATGCAGGTAGTGAGGTCACCGTAGCTCACTCCCTCGCCAGTTCTCTTCCCTTACAGACAAAACCACAGGCACTTCACTTGGGGCAGCTCTTGGTTTTAATTATTCTCCAGATTGCTGCTGGGAACTTTTCTGGTTGTCTTCCCATGCCAATAAAAAAGAATGATCGCTTCTCTGTAAACGATACCGTTTGCAATGATTTTAGCTTAAGATTTTTCATCAAATGCTTTAAAGAAGAAAGGAGAAAAGTAGTGGAAAGACTGCGAAAACCCTTCCGTCTTTCGTAATCTACTTTGAGGCAAAACCACAGAAAGAGAGAAGTGCCCACGACATTTTATAGTCACTTTATTTTAGAGCTCTGTTTAACCTCCAAGAATGGGATGAGATCTCACACCACAGTAATAATAACAGAATATAGGGTCAAATATGAATCCCTAATATTGAAATTTATACTTGTGAAAACCAAGTTTATTCCATCGCTCATTCACTTACGTGCAAACATACCAAAACAAATTATTATCCTAGGGAGTTTTTTAATTTTTTTACGTGTTAGTTAAGAAAAGCACCAATGCAGAAACATCTATGATTTATGCACACAGATAGATGGCTTCACTTAAAGAATATGTTCTGAAATTCTGAAATTTCTGGAAACTTGACCTTATTTTAAATTGACTGGAGATTTGTTTTTTTATTTTAAGAGAGAAGGACAATGAGAGAGGAGAGAGAGAGAGAATCAATTTTTATTAAGTTTTTCACATGCCTTTTGCTGCTCCGATACTTAGCTGTGTATGTGGGTGCTGGGGTTTGAACCCGTGTACTTGCGCATGCCGGGCAAGCACCGTAACCGCCAAGCCACCGCTCCAGGCCACACTGGAGGGTTTTTTAAAAAGTAATTCTGTACATATTATTTTTTTAAGGTGAATACCTCACTCTTGAGTGAGTACGCACTGGCTCATCTTTCTACACCTGACTTTTTCATACATTAAGGTTTAAAGCTCAGGCCAGCTGTCCCTAATCCTCCCCTCTTCTCAGGTTCCTGAACCCTTGAGCAATCTACTCTACAAACCCGGAGGAGACATCTGGTCTACTCCTCCATCTTCAGGGGACTCCTGGCTTGTTTATCTTAGCTTTCTTCTTAAATTCGTCCAGAAACTTCCCTAAGCAGACATTCAGAGATGTTAGCCAGTTCCCTCAACTTGCAGAGAATCTGAAGAGTTGTAAGTTGTGCGTTCTCATCCTTGGGGACTATGGTCAAGATCCCTGAAACCATGGATCGTACTGAACACTGTGGGTTTTTCTTTAAGCATACATACCTACGATAAAGTTTAATTTATAAATGAGCCACACTAGCAACAATAACTAATAAAAAAATAGGACAATCATTGCAGCATGATATAATAAAAGTTACTGAACACAAATTCATTTCCTTTTTCTGAAATTTTCCATTTAGTATTTTCAGGCTGCAGTTGAGGGAGGATAACAGAAACCCCGTAAAGCACAACTTTGTAAAAAGGGTCTCTACCATATTTATACTTTGTTCTTCTGATATCAGTTAATCTTGATTGCCTGGTGAAGTCCAATTTCCCTGAAGGCACAAATCTAAACTTTCATCCATAGCCCAAAGAGATTCCCCCAGAGCTGGGGGTCAGCAAGTTATTAAATAATACTATTATTGTTGCTTAACAGTCCCCCAAAGCAGCCTTTGTGCGAATCTACTAGTTTTTTTTTTAATGCGACTAGAATGGGTCATCTGATGAAGCCTGATTATCTCAGTCTTTTCATTTAATTCCTTTTACAAATGTTTTTCTCTGCTTCTAAAAATGTAGTTCTTTCATTTGTAACCATCTGGGTTTGGAGGCAGAATGTGCTCCAGCGGAAGAAATAATGTCAGAGGGCTCCACGGACCCCCCAGGTTTCTCCCTGCCGCTTGCTTGTAGTTTTTATAAGGGCAGCTTCAACCCTTTCTACGCCAAAGAGGTTAATCAGATCCAAGAATGTGCCAACGGCCACAGGGCTGGAGTCAGGGTTCAAGCCGTAGACAACTGTGAAATGCTCTGTTCTCCACAGAAAACTCCCCGGAGAGAACTGATTTCCCCCATTAAATATTTTGGTCCAGTAAAACTTATCTAGAAGAGAACTTTCCTTTGAATGTCTCTGACACAGTTCCTTTTCCCTGATGGTGTCTGACTAGGGACTGATCCTACGGGTAGAAATCCCTGCAGGGAGTTTGCTCTACTCCTGGCTGGATGTGTCTGAGACTTTGCAGACGCCTGTGTCCTTCATGCCCCATGTCACATTCTGACTTCTTAGGCAGATGGCAGGGGCTTCTCTACAGGACTTCCTCTATTAGCTGATGTAGCCATAGCTATTCTCTCCTCCAGCTGGGAAGGTGGCGGGTTACCAGGACCGCTGAAGCTCATGGCTGTGGACCATGGGGTCTGGCAGCACC
>PVKS010023022.1:0-32935 GCA_004027875.1 Aplodontia rufa
CCAAACTGTATTGCTATATTGTGTCATCCAGGAATCTGTGACAACAAACCCAATCATCAAGTACAAGTATAATGCACAAATAAAAAACAAATTTAATAAAAAATAAGATGACACCATTAACAAATTAATGCTACAGATTTTTGTTTGTTTGTTTCATGGTCAATTATTGCCACTAGGGCTGGAGTGGTGGCTCAGTGGTTACGGCGCTTGCCCAGCATGCACAAGTACACGGGTTCAAACCCCAGCACCCACGTAGACAGCTAAGTGTCAGAGCAACTAAAGCCATGTGAAAAACTCAATAAGAAATTGATTCTCTCTCTCTCTCTCTCTCTCTCTCTCACTTTCTCTCTTAAAAAAAAAAGAAAATATTATTGCCACTTCTTCACCCAGATACACGCACACACACACACACATGCATGCATGCGCACAAACCTGAACACAGATATACAAACATACATCAATTTTACAGAAATTTAAATTGGCATTAATTCCTTTAGATAATGTAATTTCCCCCACAAATTTGCTTAACATACATCACAGTTTTAAGGCCATAAAAGGGATGTCTCATTTACAAAATCTGAACAGTCTGGTTCATTTAGAAGTATGGTTACAAAAATAAACAAGGCATGCATTTTACACAGCTTACTTATAAATAGTATAGAATTCTCCTCTTTGGTAGGAATGGTCAGACTGCATCAGATATCTCAAATTTTCCAAATTGATTGCAGCTGTGATTTCTGGAAGTTATTTCGAAGGGGAAGCAACCTTATTTGCTATACATTAGCGAGATTAGTACATCTTTCAATTATCTGTCAATTTTGAGCCTTTGGGAGTGGGAAAAGTAAAACAGCCCTATGAGACAGAGAGGCTGGCATCGCTAAGGAGAAAACAGCCTTTCACAGCAGCAGTAGGCATTTTAAACCAATTATCTCTAATATCCGTAACCACGCTGGAAGCAAAATACTGTTTTCCTACAGAAAGGAAGAAAGAAAGAAAGAGAGAGAGAGAGAGGGAGAGAGAGAGAGAGAAAGAAAGAGAGAGAGAGAAAGAAAGAGAGAGAGAGAGAGGGAGAAAGAAAGAAAGAAAGAAAAGAAAGAAAGAAAGAAAGAAAAAGGAAGGAAGGAGGGAGGGAGGGAAGGGGGAGGAGGGAGGAAAAAAGGAAGGAAGGAAGGAGAGAAGGAGGGAGGGAGGGAGGAAGAAAGAAAGAAAAAAAGAAAGAAAAACTCAGCCATAAAAATGCTTCAATAATCTCATAATGTGCCAGATATCACAGGGAGAGGCTGAAGAAGGATCAAAACTCAGGGCTGTTGAATGCATCTGGGAATCCTTCCTTTAGACATTGGCACTTGAAAAAAAAATGAGAAGTAGACAGAAGAAATCCAAAATGACTGCATACCGAGAGATGACAGGGTGAACAGAGGCCACCTCATGGAATACTGACACGTAAATGATCAGGCGCTGGTGTATGCGAGGAGATCATTGAGCATGTGACGGCTCTGAACACCGGGATCTGAGGGCAATAGGATTCCTTGGTGTAAGAGGGGAAGTTCTGCCCACATTTATTTTTATCTCTTGTTTGATTTTGATCACAGATAACCCTTTATCTGAATGTCTCTAACAGTTTCTGGAGCGCAGCCATGACTTCCTTATTCCTCAGGCTGTAGATCACCGGGTTCAGCATGGGGGCCACCACGGCATAGAACAGAGACACCAGCTTCTCCTCTTCCGCTGAGGATGCAGAGCGTGGCAACAGGTAGGTGAAGATGGTGGCCCCAAAGCACATGCTGACTACGGTGAGGTGGGAGACGCAGGTCCCAAAGGCTTTGCGACGTCCCTGGGCAGAACCAATGCGCAGAACTGCGGCTACTATGCGAGCATAGGAGAAGAGAACCAAGGAACAGGGCAGCATAATCACCAGAAAGCCCGAGAGGGCCAGCATGACCTTGTTTAAGGAGGTGTCCACCGCACAGGCTAGCCGAAGCACAGCCAGGGTCTCACAGGCAAAGTGGTTAATAGCGTTGTGGCACAAGGGAAGCCGGAAGGTGAGAATCGTTTCCATCAGCGAGTTTGAGAAGCCAGCCACCAAGCAGCCGGCTGCCAGCCCCAGGCACAGCCCTGGGTGCATGACGACCGTGTAGTGCAGGGGGTGGCACACGGCCACGTAGCGGTCATAGGCCATGGCTCCCAGCAGGAAGAACTCAGAACCACCCAAGGCCAGGGAAGCACTCAGCTGGAGCACACAGCGGTGGAACGGGATGCGCTTCTGGGCTGCGAGCAAGTGAGCCAGCATCTGTGGGGCAACACTGTTCCCATAGCAGAGGTCCACGAGGGACAGCACACTAAGGAAGAAGTACATGGGAGTCTGAAGCCTGCCGTCCAGTCTGATCAGAATAATAATGAGGGAATTCCCCACGGTGGTCACCAAGTACATGGCCAGGATCAGAACAAAGAGGAAAATCTGCAGGCCCCAGTCCCCGGACAGCCCCAGCAGGAGGAACTCGCTCACCCACGTCCGGTTCTCAACGTCCAGGCCCATGAGAGTCAGGACTGGAACGGTGGTTTGCAGGCCACCCTGAGAGCCTGCCCTTCTGAACTTAGAGCTCCTCCGAACTCGGCTAGGACACTTCCATGCTGAGGAACAGAGTAGCTAAAAATCAAAGAGGAAAAGGTCACATTCTTAGAATTCAATGTATTGCAACATAACTTCTCCCAAGGGTATGATGTTAAATAGGAGAAGGAAATTAATGGACCATTTTAAGCTGAAGACTCTACTTAATATAGTAGCTATTATAGGGAATGGTTCCCGTCCTTGTGGTAAGAAAGGATTGGGTACACGTCAACGATATTTTTCTCAGTTCTAAATGATGGCCATTCACATCACCAGGATTCCCCCTAGAGATATCAGGCACAGTCCTGCTCACCCCTCCACGATCTCCATCTATACGGCCCTGAATATTGAAATAATCTTGCACACTCTGTTGCTAAGTAAGTTTGAGTCTATTTCATGTGATTTGCCTTTTCATTCTTAGAATATCAAGTGAAGAGTTTCTTCTCTATCTACCTCATACCAGGGTCCTAATGGATACAACCAACTCAAAATAGCCAACTTCAAGGATCAGCTATTGCATGAAGGGAAGCTACACATGACTACTAAAATAAATCTCTTGTCCCCCAGCGTGAATTTAATGAAGAGCTTCATCATGTCAGGGTTCTACTTAATAGTACTTTCTTGGGGAAGATTTTCTAGGATTTGGGTCTATCACAGTGGAATCCCTGCTCAAAATAGCTACCAGAAAAACGAATGGGTTGTTAGAAACTGCAAGTGAAAATTTCAGAACACCCACATGCACATTTTTTTCCTTCACTTACACTACCCCAAACCCAAAATTCTCAACAAAAAGAGAGAAGACTGAGAAACACTTAGCTAAGGTATACCTGCGGCATTATTGAATTGTTGGATTTGAGCTTGATTTCGGCTCTTTAGACACTATATCTGCTTCGTAAAGGATGCCACAAAGACGAGGGAGAGATGGCAGATGAGAGCCACAGGGCATGCTAGGAACACTAGTGGGCATTGGTCTCTCGCTTCCTCAGCTCACCTCTGTCTAGCTAGTTGTCATTTTGGCCTTGCCATCTCAGCCTTTCCCTTCTCAGCCTTTCCCTTCTGAGTCCCAGGGTACTCAGAGAATGAACATCAGCTAGCCTAGTAACAATGAGTCGCTAGAGCTGAATTTCCATTTCGAGAAGAAATACCTGAATTTAGTGTTTCCATAACAGATCTGTGTCACTGGATCATTTCTATGCAGCTCAAACATTTTATTTTCACTGTAAAAGACCCTTTCCACTAAGCTGATGAGGTATGAAGAAACAGGCATTTCCCTAGAACTTCTGTGTATCAGATTTCACATGTGTTAGATCAGGAAAGTGGTCCAACCCATCCCTCTCCCAGAGGTTTAAGCACATAGTTATGTAGTAATAACAAAAAAAAAAAAAATTAGTAGGGCTGGAGCAGTGGCTCGGTGGTTACAGCACTTGCCTGGCATGCACAAATACATGGGTTCAAACCCCAGCATCACCCACACAGCTAAGTGTTGTAACAACAGAGGCCACATGAAAAACTAAATAAAATTGATTCTGTCTGTCTGTCTCTCTCTCACTGTCCTTCTTTCTTTAAAAAAAATTAGTAAATGAATACACAGGTGGAAATAACCTTGAAAAGGTAAGAATATTAAAAATAAAAAGCATTCACTAACTAAGCAACCTGTCCACTCTGTAAGTGTGGACACTGGGACCTCAGGAAGTACCTTATATTCTAACCAGCATCAGTTGGGCATGTGTGGGAAGCATTTTAGACAGGGATGCTACTTTAAAGAATTGTCTCCCAAACAAAAATTCAGCATGGACAAGAAGGAATTGATCTGCAGGAGACAGAGTCTCCTGTCCATGGCATCAGTAAAGCCAGGTCTCAGCCCCAGCTGGCAGGAACCAAGGCTGTGAATGTGGAGCTGATTCATTAGAACCTCCAGCCCATCACAGATACTTAAGTAGCTTAGAGCATTCTGGTTCCCTAATTGGAATATCTAGAACATAGTTTCTTTGGACATATTTCCACTATAGGACAATTATAACAAGCCACCAAAAAATGGAAACTGGTTTCATGAGTCATGCTGTTCAGCTGGTGTTGAAAAACAAAAATGTTCTTGACTCACCTTTGGAGAGTAGAGGCCTCTGTGCCTTCTAAGGATGGCAAGGCTGGGGACGTTTGGAATTTGAAGACAGTGCCATTGGAACAGGTAACTTTCTCAAACTTTGGGAAGGGAATCTCGAGGGGCCAATTATGTTGTTTATCAGGTGCCTTTTTTGTTCCCTCCCCCACTTGCCTGGTCACTTCCACTCCTAACGCCCAAACAACATTTCAACTCTGCAAATGGAAGTTTGACTTCCTTGTCCCTGGGGCACAGCAAGGTGCTCACCAAACTTTAATTTCTCCAGGGAACTGTGTGTGTTTTCAGTGATTCTGCTTGGAAGGGTGCACCCTTTGCTCCCACTTGATGAGCATGCTACTTCTTCCTTCCAACTCACTCCTGTCCACATTCCTTTGAGCAATAGCTCGCAGTTCAGGCAACCAAACACCACTGGGATGCTCTGTGTGCGTAATTCACTGTGAGCATGGGCAGGGGATACTCTCCAGCTCCTAGTGGGATGTTACTTACTCCAGGGCTGCTTTCCATGTGGGATTCTACCATCACATCCTGAAAACTTCTCAGGACTTTTCCCTTTCCTTTTCCTCCAAGGAAGACACACCTTGTCCTGGTTCATAACTTAGAAATTTTAGTTCTCCCAGTTTTTCATAAAAGTTCAATCATCTTGTGTGAAAACTACACAGTGAGGATGGGGCTCTACAGTGAAGCCTGCAGAAATCTGACACACCTCTTTCTCCCCTTCCCCAGAACCAGTGGAGATAGATGCCCAAGGGTGTTTTCTGGTTCCATGGCAGGCAGAAGGCTGCTCTCCTCCTCTGCTCAGCTAGCTGGCTCGCACCTTCTCCCTGGCGTGTGCTGAACCTCTGGCGATGGCATCTTCTCCTCATTAAGGGTCTAGAACCACCTTCTAAGAACAATTCCTCTGGGCAGACAAGGCACCTGCATAAGTGCTGAGGCTGCAGAGAGTGGCAGTGGAGCCGGGTCAGTCCCAGACCTTAAGAAGAAAAGGAAGTTGAAGAAACAAGATGAATGGGGAGGGGAGAAGAGAAAAAAAGAGAAAAAGTTGCTTTCAAAATGTTGCTGATAGTCTACCATAAAGCACATTTTTAATTTATTGTTCTCTTTATTTTGTAGATTTATTATTTCATTTCTTATTTTTTAACCATTATTTATATGGATTAAGAGGGAGCAGATATAAACTTATTTGTAAAATGTACTATCTCACCTTTAGATTTTAGGAATTAATTTTCCTTTACAGTGTATAACACAAAAATATATATTTCTTATCTTATTAGTATAGACATTTGTCCCAAAATCATTTGTTTTGTATTACATATTTTCCTAAATTTATTTGAAATTGGAAATTTATGAACACCAGGTTCTCATACACAGAATTTTTCATTGGGCTTCATTTTGATTCATTGGTGCACTTATCTTTGTTAATACAAATGCCAGGGTTTTAATTGCAATTATTTTATAATATTCTCTGATGTATTAGGATAGTTACCCTCTTGTTTTATTTCACTTCTTTCTAGGAAAGAAAAAAACAAAACAAAAACAAAAAGACACCTTTTTTCTTCTATTGTTGCAACACTGTCTTACATAGTGAAGGGGTTCAGTGACACATTTATCCATTTGCACATAATGACAATGTAACTTGAACCCAATCCTTATCAGGATTCCCCCTGCACTACCCCATTTCCTACCTCCACTGCAATTTCCCTGATTACACATAATAATGTATTTATACATATATAATACATTTTTTAAATTTTCTGGTTTTCAATGCCTGTATGAGTAGTATTTAGCTTCTCAGGGGAGTACAATATACCATAGAGTATTTATAGGCCCCATCTTCCCTCCCTAATTTCGCCCCTCACTTCTCCTCCTATCCTCCTACCCTCCATTCATATAACTAGATTTCCCCCAGATATATTTTATTTCAACTTTGGTGAGACTATTATATAATCTTAACTATTTTTTACCATATCCTCAGTCTTACTCCGGCTTCCACATATGCGAAAAAAACATTTGACTTTTAAGTCTTTGAGTTTGGCTTATTTCACTCAGCATAATGTTTTCCATTTCCTTCCATTTACCTGCAAAAGCCATGATTTTGTTCTTGTTAATAGCTGAGTAGAACTCCATTGTGTGTACGTGTGTGTGTGCATGTGTGTGTATTTCCTCCAAATTACATTTTTGCACCATTTGTTGATTTTCAAGCAGGTAAAGATTTGTGGATTCGTCTCTGTGATACACACACACACACACACACACACACACACACACGTATCACAGTTTTTGGATGCATTCATCCAGTGAAAGGCATCCGGGTTGTTTCCTTAGTTCAGCTGTTGTGAATTGTGCTGCTGTAAACATGTAGAATATGCTGATTGTATACCTTCTGGGGAATACCCAGGAATGGTGTACCTGGGTTATAGGGTGGTTCCATCCCTAGTTTTTTTAGGAGTCTCCATACTGTTTTCCAGAGTGGCTGTGCTAGTTTGCAGTCCCACTAACAGTGGATTAGTGTTCCTTTCTCCCTACAATCTCTCCAGCATCTGTTGTTGTTTGTATTCTTAGTGTAGTTTTGATTTGCATTTTTTGATTGCTAGAGATTTTGAACACTTTTTTTATAATCTATTGGCCTTCTGTATTTCTTCTGATGAGAAGTTTCTGTTCACTTCTTTAGCTGGAATGTGGTTCTGGTGTTAAGTTTTTTTAGTCCTTTGTCTGTTCTGGATATTAGCTCCCTGATGGAGGTATAGCAGGCCATGATTTTCTCCCATTCTGTAGGCTCTCTCTTCTCATTCTTGACTAATTCCTTAGCTATACGGAAGCCTTTGAGTTTAATGGCATCCCACTCATAGATTCTTAGTTTTAATTCTTGTGCTATGGGAGTCCTGTTAAGGAAGTTGGTGATGATACCTGTATGGTGACGTGTGGGTTTTATTTTTTCATCTAATAGTTGTATAGTAGCCTGCTAATTTCCAGGTCCTCAATCCATTTCGATTTTATTTTTGTACAGGGTGAGAGGTAAGGATCTAATTTCATTTTTCAGCAAGTAATGGTCTGGTTTATTCAGCACCATTTGTTGAACAGGCTGTGTGTACACACAAATTATATTTTTGTACCCTTGGTTGATTATCAAGTGGTTAAAGATTTGTGGATTTATCTCTATGTCTTCTATTTTATTCCATTAGTCTTCATATTTTTTGATATGAATATCTTGCTGTTTTTGTTAATACAACTCTATAGTATAATTTGAGGTCAGGTATTGTGATAATCTGGAAAAAATCCCCTTTTTCATTTTTCTTGCTTATTATTTTTCTTTAACATGAAATTTTTGGATCAACCTAATTGGTGACATTTAAAATGTGCCATAATACGGATTGCTATTTCCTTGAATTCAGCTATTTGTTTGAGGAAATCTGATTTTTTAAATATTAACTATTGTTCATCCAGAAGCATCTATTGTTCCCTTTGTGTTAGGTCTTCTTTTCTTTAATGTCTTTCTTTAAACAGAGTCCTCCCATCACAGTCTTTCACATGTCTTACTACATTTACTTCTTGTTTTATATAGCTCATGCTATTTTAAGTGGAATTTTTTTTACTTTTTATAGTCTGATATTGCTACAGTGTAGAAATACTGGGTACTAATTTAATAGCACCCAGCCACCTTGATGATACCTCATTATTACCAATAGTTTGTTGAACATCTTGGATATTTTCAGATACGCAGTCATAGTAACTATTATCTATGGCAGAGACTAGTCACTGTCCAACAACATCCAATGTCCCCTTCTCCTTCTTTGTTCCAAGTTTTAAAACAGTACATGACATTTCATAGCCTCCTTTACAGTCCAGGTGAGACAGTTGGCATGCAGAAGATTCTTTAGAAGAAATAAACATGTATTGTTTCAAGTGTTGTACTGTAGGGGTGGGTCTTACTCAGAACTATTCCTACTCTACCTGTCTCATTGGCTAATCTCATTCTATGAACAGGCATTTCAGAAAGCAAGAAGAATGTGGATTATAACATTATACTTAATGAAGAGTATAGATGCAGTCTTTAGAATCAGGAAAAAAAGATACACACTCTCACAGCTACCATTTGACACGACACTGGCCTATGTGATAAGAAAATAATGTGTACAAAGATTGTAGTGAAAACTATGATTATTTATCAAGAAAAAGTGTTCTACTATCTATTAGCACTAATGAGAGAATTAGATATGAGACCGCCTACAGAAATCAATAGCTTTTCTGTACACCAACAATGACCAACTAGAAAAATAAAATTAAGTGCCTTTTATAAGAGCAACACAGATTATGAAGTAGTTTGGAACAGCTTGTCAGAAACCGTACATGACTTCTATGAAGCACTTTGACAAAACTCATTCCTTCCAATATTCTTTTTATTTTCCAGCTCTAAAAGCCTGATCCTAATTTTTTATTTTTTTATTTTTTATATGTATTTTATTAGTGCATTATAGTTTTACATAATGTTGGGATTAGTTTTCACATATTACTAGATGCATTCTTTATGTACCTTTTCTGTTTTATTTTCTCCATAACAATTAACACGATCCAACTGTACCTTTCTTATTTTTTATTTATTGTAAGCTGCCCTTACAGAGCATGAAAGGTCCATAAGGGAGCTTTTCACTATTGCATCGGCAATACCTAGAAGAGGGCCTGAAATGTAAAAGTATTTCACAGGTACCTGTGAAAGAATGTAGAGAAAATGCTAATACTCTAAATAAAACATTACAGGCTTTTAGTGATTATAAGGATATGATTATAAGGAATTTGACATTATGATACTATAAAGATGTCACTTCAAAAATAATCTCCAAACTCGGTGCAAACCAAGTCAAAACCTCAGGTGAACTTTTAGGGGAGCCAACGAAATTACACAAAAATGTATATGGGATTAATCACTCTGTTAATAGCTGAACTTGGAAAAGAGTAATTCACCATTCTTATTTGACATACTACATACTATGTGTGAAGACTTACGGCAAGACCAAAGTATTGGTAAAAAATGAACGAAATGCTGCATTGTGCAAGAGTGGACAAAGTAACATATAGAGCTGGAGCGGTGGTACACGCCTATAATTCCAGCAGCTCAGGAGGCTGAGGCAGGGGGATCACATTTTCAAAACCAGCCTCAGCAACTTAGCGAGACCCCGAGCAACTTGGTGAGACCCTGTCTCAAAATAAAAAAAATAAAAAGGGAAAAGGTCTGGGGATGTGGATCAGTGGTTAAGAGGCCCTGGGTTCATTCACCAGAACAAAAACAAAAAACAAGCAAGCAAACAAAACCCAGAAAAGAATAAAGATCTCAAGATAGATTCTTAAGTAGGTAAAGTTAGTAGTACATATTAACATTAGTACAAATGAATGGGTAAAGAGTTGACTAGTTAGTAAATGGACCACTATATGGAAAAAATATCACTGGCTCTGTTTATAACAACGTATGCAAAAGTGTGTGTCAGATATGCTAAAGAAATAACTATGAAAGATAAAGAAAACATTTAATTAAATAGAAATATAATATCTGGGAACTAGCTGCAGGAATTTATTTCAGAAAAACAAAGCTTCAAAGTACAAAGCACAGCTCAAAGAAGTGACAAATTTGGTTACATCAAGATGAAGTCTTTCTGTTCAACAAAGAACTTCATGGGCTAAATTAATGGAGAGATGGCAGACTGGAGGTATGTATTTCAATGGTTCAAACAGAAACAGACTAATATCTATAATACATACATCAACGACAATGGCAAAAGGGCCAATGTTAAAATTGTAAAGGAAACAGTCTTGCTGTGTGTAGCAGTAGAAACCCTAACAGCTGACAGTTTCATTAGTTCAGGCATTTTCATTTGTTCCATTTTACAGGTGCTAATCTATATTCTTGGCACACAGTACAAAACAAAATAGAGCCATACCTTCTGAGGGAAAGGTAGGAGGCAGACTTTTAAAAATGAGTTGGTATCAGGAAAGATAAGTTATTTGGAAAGAAGTGAGTAGCAGAATGAGAGCGAATGGAAGTGGAGGCCAGGGAGGAAGCTTGCAGAAACAAATAGGGCAGTCATGTCAACCTCACTAAAAGATGTCAGTGGGATGAAGAGTTGATGGATGGAGTGACGGAGTTACCATGAACTGTGATGGGAAAAGCATGCACAGAAAAGTTTGGAGTACTGAGTACTTACTAGCATAATGCAAAATAAAATGATTTTATATATTTTAAGTTGAAGAATATTCAAAACATGTCAAATATTGGTGTGGTTGTATATGTATAAAGATCACTGTGCAGATTTTAAAGCCATTCTGATACCCGTTACCTATGAGATAGCAACTCAATTCCTCTGCATATACCTGAGGCCTTAAGTGAATTATCACAGAGTGCTTGGGAGTTGGGCACCATTACCAAGACTATCAGCTAGATCAGCATGAACAGCAGAGTAATGGACTAGCAATATGTACTGATTTTTAAAATGTAAGGTTGAGTGGACAAATAAGTGTGTAGAATGAGAAAAACAATATAACACATTAAAGCATATATATATATATATATATATATATATCTGCATATGTGTGTGTGCATACTCTAAGCATAGCCATCACATTACACACATTAGAATAGTTGTCCAAAAGGCAAGGAAGAAGCAGGAGTAAAGAATGAGCTAAAAATAATTAATTAATTAATTTTAAAAAAGTTAATGAGGGCCAGTGCAAGTGATCATGTTCCATGTACTAAGGAGATTTTTACTTTTTTTTCTAAAGAGATTTTTTTAAAACTTATTTTCTAATACCCTAAATCCCAATGTATATTGTCTTTATAGACTTCATTAAAGACAACTAAAATAGTAAAGGATGTGTCAATCAATAGATTATTCAATCAGCAGGAATTTACCTGCATTGTCAAGGCACTGGGAATCAAATGTGATAAAATCACATTGCTGTCTACAAATTTGCCAACTAACTGGTGAATAGAAGCAGGCTCCACTTTACCCACTGAAGGCCCTGCTTGTGCTGATGTTTGTGACGTGCTTGATCGTGCAATGACACATAGCTAAGACTATAATGTGGACAGCCAGCCTGGGAAACTGTGATCCATGTTGTCAGAGAATTTTAGGAGAAAAAACGGCTATCATCATTTCTCCTTTGTCTGGATTATCTTTCTTTGGATGATGGAAAATCCTTTGAATCTTTACCCTTTATCACTAAATTTTCCCAGCACTCTTCCCAAGGCACCAATCACATCCTTGTTCCTTAAACTGTAGATTAAGGGATTGAGCATCGGGGTCACTACAGCATAGAAGAGGGCCACCATCTTCTCCTGTTCTGCTGAGGAGCCACCCACAGGTCTCATGTATGTGAAGATGGCTGTTCCAAAACACAGGGAAACCACAGTAAGGTGGGAGGCACAGGTCCCAAAGGCTTTACGACGTCCCTGGGTAGAGCGGATGTGCAGAATGGCAACAACTATGTGAACATAGGAGAAGAGGACCAGAAAGCAGGGAAGCAGGATCACCAGAAATCCCGATATGGCCACCATGATCTTGTTGAAGGAGATGTCCACACAGGTCAGCCTCAGCACAGCCAACAGCTCACAGGCAAAGTGATTAATGACATTATGACACAAGGGTAACTGGAAGATGATGATCGTCTGCATCAGAGAATTGGAGAGACCGGCCACCAAGCAGCCCGCTGCCAGCCCCAGGCACAGCCCTCCATGCATGATGACCGTGTAGTGCAGAGGGTGGCACACAGCCACGTAGCGGTCATAGGCCATGGCTCCCAGCAGGAAGAACTCTGTGCTGCCCATTGCTAGGGAGACATAGAGCTGGAAGACACAGCTGTGAAATGGCATGGACTTCCGAGCAGACAGGAAGTGAACCAGCATCTGTGGGACAGTGCTGTTGGTGTAACAGATGTCCACAGATGAGAGGACACTAAGGAAAAAGTACATGGGCGTGTGGAGCCTGCTGTCCAGCCAGATAAGCAGGATGATGAGGAGGTTCCCCAGCACAGTCACCAGGTACATGGCCAGGAACAGGACGAAGAGGGAGACCTGCGTCTCCCAGTCACTGGACAGCCCCAGCAGGAGGAGCTCACTTGCCCATGACTGGTTTTCCCTGCCCATGAGCCTCTGAGGACCAACCCCAAGTTACAAATCAATGAATACCAGATTCCAACCACACCGTTCCTTAAGTGGGGAAGGTTTCATTCAAGTGCTTAGATATTTGCATTTAAAAGATTAATTGCAAAACTTGACTCTCTTTATGACATCTGATTCCTAACCATGGAGTTGGTTTATGTCTTTGTTGGATATGGGTTTGTCACTACTATCTCCGAATCTGTAATGAAATAACCCAGCAGTTATGAACAGTTTCAGAAAGGCTTACCTTTGTACCTCGGTATTCTCAAACTTTGAAAATATAATGCTAAATTTGCACCCTTTTCTAATCAGAAATTTGGGAGTTCAACTTAGAAAATAACAAACTTACATACACTTTATTAGGCAACCAGGTCAAAAATTATATTTTAGGGTGGGTAAAATTTTTTTAAAAATTAAAGTCTTGGTGATCATGCTTAATCTTTAAAAAATCTGCACATCATTATCTGCTTGTGGGTGAGAGAGGATAAGAGGAAATAATTTCCGGTAGTGTATCCTTTCTTCTTTAGAAGAATGTCATGGAATTGGTTTGCAGCAGGATATGCCTAGAAAGAAACAAAACAAAGTCAACAATGGATAATAAGAACTTAAATACTTACCACAAATCTCAGCCTATTAACTGAGAGGTAAGGGGGATCTGACTGCACATTCTCATAATTTTATTGGTATGTATCCTGAACAGCAATAGTTAGGTTCTGAAGATTAAGATGTGATGGAAAATAATTAACTGGAATTAACTCATTAGAATGAAGACACATTATCTCTTTCCCTTTACTCTTATTCTCATCTCAAAAACGGACTGCTTCACCCCCTTGGAAAGCAGTGTTGTTTTCTCCTGACTGTGACTCATACAACCAGACAACCATTCTTCTGCCTACTAAATTCTGCCTGCAGACTTTGCAATTTTTTTAAGAGAGAAGGAGAGGTGGCGAGGAGGGAATCAATTTTAATAATTTTTTCATCTTGCCTTTGTTTCTGCAACACTTAATTGTGTATGTGGTTCTGGGTTAGAAACAAGATCCTTGCACATGCCAGGCAAATGCTCCAACCACCGTTCCAGCCCAGTCTTTGCAATACTGATGGTATAATAGTACTTCAGAAAGTTCAAGGGCTCTGTGTTCAGAAATACCCTTTGGAGTTCTTAGTAAACCATCTGTTCACATTGGACTCAAACCCCAACTGATTTCCACAAACCTTAGGAACCAAATCTCCTCTCAATCTCACATACTTTGTTCCTCTAATCACTCTGCCTTTTAGGAGGAAAACATGAAACTCATCCACAGCTGTCCCAACCAGATAGATTCTGCTTCCCCTCCATTGTCAAGTAGGACAACTGAACACACGGAATCATACTTTGCATTGAGTATTGTTTGTGACAGTAAGGGTAGCGAATTTCAGATCAGTACGGTGCTGGGACATTTGGACTGATCAGTGGACAAAAGTCCTTTCTTCATCTATGAATGAACTAAGCTTGATCAACCATTCCTACCTGAGTAATTAGGTACGATACACCTAGGGGAGGCAATAGAAGTACTAAATGTTCTTTAATTCTTTATCATTTATGCTAGAACATCAAAACATTAGCAAGTCTCATTGGAGCATTTCTATCAAAAAGAGGACACCTCCCTTTTTTATTCCTAATGAAAAGGGAAAAGTTAACATACAAAAGAATCAAGAGCAACCATAGCAGATACAAAAGAGGGACCAGTGGTCTCAAAAAAAAAAAATCAGTGCCCAGGACCCATCATCAATGGAACTTGACCACAGACACTTATAAACTCGTCCTGAGAAATGATAGTGTAGTCCCTAGTTCTGCAATTACATGGTAAAAATTCACGTAAAGGAATTTTGCCAGAAGAAGGCTGAAAATAATTGCATAGTGATGGGTAAATATTAAGATTGTTGAGTGTGCATCAGGTGAAAATAAGGAAGCTTGTTGAAATCTGACTATTAATCTCTTAGAGTTTTGAGTCTTCAAAAATAGTAAAAATTCGTTAAGATTGTCCTGATCTTTAGCCAGAAACTTCTCTTAAAGGCCCAAGACATTATTGATCAGAAAGACAAAGCAAGCTCCTGTGGTTAGCCTGTCTTATTCTCATATCTTCTTCATGCTTTCCTGAAGTGCATCTCCCTGGGAATCATTGAACTGCTTTGCTGATAAACTTGCATTCCCAATTCACATTCATTACTTAATTTCTTGATCTGTCTAAAGGGAACAAGCATTCAATGCATTCATCATAATCCATTGGAAGGAGGGAAGAAGGGCAGATAATGGGATATTTGTATGACACCAATTAGTAGATAAAGTGATTTTTTGAAGGCAAACAAGGATAAAAAATAAAATAACCCATGCATGTTGGAAATATTTTTGAAAATGTGTTATGTAAATAAAACTCCAAACCAGTTTTCAAAAGTAAGATGGCAAAGCCATAACTCAAAATGCTAGAAAGGTCAATGAGCATTGCTGGACCATCCTGTCTTCCTGGGCCAGAGACTCAAGCTTTCTAAAGCACATTGCAGGTGCTCCTCTCAACAAACAATGCCATGTGAGAGACTTGAGCTGTCCTGAAAACGTTACCTGTATGTTACCCTCTCCGACTGTGCCTCCCTCCTCATACTTACTTGCCATGTAAACACCTTCTGCTGTGGAGGCAGAAGGTTTAGAACCCATCATTCAGACAAAGCTGCCTTCCAACCTGCATCTCGTAAGAATGGCTGGGCAGCCCTAATCTGTCTGTGGTCCACATTGCCCAGAGTTAACAAGTTTCATCATATCCTTGATCCATGGTCCTTCCTCCTTCCCTTTTGGGATTAAGGACCTGACAGCTAAAATGGAATCCTTTCTCCCTGCCCCAATGTCACCTTCCAGTGAAGCAGGGCAGACTTGAATTCAGACGGATCCAGAAACACGCCCTATGGCAGCTCAACTTGGAGATTCCCATGGAAGCAGTTGAAACCATAAGCTGGTGCTTTCCTTCCTAGAGGTATCTAGGAAGGAAAGAACTGCTGCAGTGCAGATACCTGAAATGTGCTTTCTTAGAAGCAATTGCTACAATGAGACCTTTGACTCCTTGGTAACCAAATTCTGTCCAATTGTACATGAGACCTAAGAATCTGGGAGGATGCCATGCCTTAAGGACATCAGTTTCTGTGTCCTCATCCTGTACGCACTAAGACCCTCTGAGTGCCTGAGTTCCTCCCGGGGACAGGAGGCCACATTGCCCCAGGAAGAGATGGGGGCTGACCAAGATGGGGGATTTGGAAGAAGTAACTTGCTCTTCCCTGAGAGGTTAAATCTCTGTAGGCCAATTATGGTGTGCTTGTTAGGAGGCTTCGGTTACTTTTATTAACTTATTTATTTGCCTCATTTGGAAAGTTCTATATGATCATTCCCTCTCCTTAAATTCTCATCTACATTTAAGAGACTTTACAGATGAGAATTTAGCTTTTATTAACCCAGAGACATGAGGAAAGAATCCAAAGTCCCATTGCTCTGAAAACCTCCTAAGTCTCTTGTTGAAGTTTTTCTTTGAGGAATATAGAACTTGCCTGTGATTTCCAGTCCACACAGTCACCATATAGACAATTTGATTCAATGTTTCCAATCATTCTCGAACCATCTATGAAAGCTTGGAGCAATAGCTCTTGTAACACAATGCTTAATTTTGAACAACTTTTCTCTTCAAATCTCATGCAAATATTTTGTGGGACTTTCCCCCATTCCAAATCACCATCGAAGTCTCCTTTTAACTAGTCACTGTCAACTTATTTAGCTACTTTTGTATTTAGATGATTGCAAATACTGAGAAAATAGCCACTTAAATGTAAAGCAATAGAGTGGATGCATAATGTGAAATGGTAAAAGTAAGTAGTTAAATTTCTGTGATATTTGCAGAATATGTAAAGTGGAGGACAAAATGTGAGGAAGGCGGGTAGAAAAGGGGAGAACTGGAGGATGAAGTTGACCCGATTATGCTATGTGATGTGTGAATGTATTTAAGTATACCATAATGCACCAACTAAAACTGAATAAATAAATAGAAGAATGACCTATGGAGTGCATAAGGGGGATGGTAGAGTGAGGAGGAGAGAGAAAGGGTAATAGTAGGGATCTAAATGGAGAAAACTATGTTCTATGCATTTATGAACCCCACTATTATGTATAACTAAAATGCTCTAAAGTATGTTTTACATTTTCAAATTATTCACAACCACATGAATTTTCAATTTCATTTTAAAATTAGTTCAAGAATTTTCAAGGAAAAAACTTGCTGAAATTTTAATTTGAATTTAATTGACTCTAATAATCAATTTGGAGAAATGTGACATTTCTAGGTTATTGAATTTTCCTGTGCAAGTAAAATACATACTCCTCAATTTATATAATATCTTACAATAAGTTTTTTAGCTTTCTATGTAGAGTTGTTGTAGATCTCTCACAATTTGTTCCCAGATTTTAAGGGCTAACATTGTTTTGAATAGCATATTTTTTTTAAGAGAGAGGGACAGTGAGAAAGAGAAAGAGAGAATCAATTTTTTATTTAGTTTTCCATGTGGCTTTAGTGGCTCTGAGACTTTGTTGTGTACGTGATGCTGGGGTTTGAACTCTTCTAATTGTGCAATCCAAGCAAGCATCGTAACCGCTGAGCCACCACTCCAGCCCCTGAATAACATCTTTTAAATCACGTTAAAATATGATTGAGGGCTGGAGCGGTGTGGCTCAGCAGATACGGTGCTTGCGAGGCATGCACAAGTACACAGGTCAAACCCCAGCACCCACGTACACAACAGTGTCAGAGCAATGAAAACCATGTGAAAAACTCAATAAAAATTGATTCTCTCTGTCTTCCTGTCTCTGTCCTTCTCTTTAAAAAAAAAAAGTTTAAAAAATATGATTGATTTTGTGTATTGCATATGTATACAAAAAATGTCTTTTGTGGATGATTAACCTTATATCTCATCTATTTGGTAGAATTCACTGGTGAAGTTGCTGGGTCTAAAGTATTCTTTGATGGAAAACTCTTATGCACAGATTCAAATGTCCTAGCATGTAAGATTTTACTATTTCTTCTTGTGTGCATTTCTGTAAGTTCATTTTTTTCCTGAAGGCATTGTTCTGTCTCATTTAATTTTCAAATTTACTAATATCGTCCTGTATCTTTCAATGTATACAAAATTTTTGATAATGCCTGTTTACTTCTTCATTTCATTTCTCCCTTTCTCCCTTTTTTGGATGGGTCGGGGAAATGGATTATAAGTTTTGCTTGAAAATCTTTTGATATCGTTTGATACAATGAGAATAACAACAAATCCAAACAGGATGCAACACAAAATTATAATGACAGGTAGCAAAAGGGAAAACGCACAGTGTGACCATATCAAATGTTTATGTCCAGCAAAGGAAACAGCCAACACAATGAAAAAGCAACCTATGGCCTGGGAGAAAGGGAACTAGAGACTTGGTTCAGCAGAGGCAAACTCTCAGCTACAAGATGCATGAGTTGTGGATATTGAGTGTGCGGCAGGGATGTGATGACGTGTCAATGTGATTGTGCCCTTCGTTGTGCCAGGACTGCATATACCAAGTCATCACAGTGTACGCCTTCCATGCACCCAAGCTTTATTCATCAATTAAATAGGTAAAAGAAAGCAAAAACCCCATCCTTGAAAAACACCATTAAACGTAACAAGAGAGAAAAGACAGTTATTTCTTTAAGAAGAAAATTCTAAATACTACAAAAAAACTCAAATAACATTTTGAAATTATCCCCAAAGATATGTTGAGAGAATAGCAGAATAGTTAGCTCCTCTTGTCTAATGTAGAAGTCTGTCAAATACTGAAAGAACAAATACTTTAAAAATTACCCAAGGCATTCCAGTGAAAAGAAAATGAAGGACGTTAACTCATTGCAGAACATCATCCTGGCCATCATACCAAAACACTGGATGAGGAAAGCAAAACAAAGGAAAACTATCCTTTGATGTGACTCAAGAAAACTCCGAAACAAAAAGCAACAAATCACATAATTCATGTCTAAAAATACTTAATGCATCACTACAAAGTTGGTTTGCTTCAAGACTGAAATGTTAGTTTAGTATTAGAAAATAGTTTATGCTATTGATCACATTGAAAAGGCCAATTTACATTAATAGATACAGAAAATTATTTTAAACTTAAGATAGATTATTATAAAGAGAACTTACTATGTGATACTATGCATATAAAGTAAACATCATGCTTATAATATTTCAAAAGTCATCCTCATAAGCTCAAAAACTAAGTAATGATGTTTGTAATGCTTGTCTCTATTCAACATTATTGATAGAGCCAGAATAAGAAAACAGGGAAAAATAATAATGGGAGGATTAGAAAGAAAAGGCAATACTATTATTTTACTTTGAAGTTATTTAATTTTCTACATGCATAGTCGCAAACAATTTACATATAAATTACAATTCATGAAATCATTAGGCATGGTTGTTGGATTAAATAAATCAATGCCAGAAGTCAATTACGAATTCAGTTTCTGGCCATGATGGAACAGCTTAGATGGTATTTATTCTACTTACCTTAAATAACTAGAAAACTGATGAAACATGTTAATCAATAGTTAATCAATAGACACGGGAAAGCAGCCAGTGCAGGACAGTAATGCCTGAGAGCAAGGAAGCACATGCAGTGGGTCACAAGTGCAGGTGCTCACAATCTGGACAGTTCCCAAGCCACAGCAGAAAGGGAACCCAAGAGGATCCTGCCATCATCCTGAGTTGAGCAGACTGATTTCACAACTGCAAAAGAGGAACACAGAGTAGAGAGCTGCAGAGAGAGATGGTTCAGTGCTGAAAGACGAATGTGACCACTGATCTCTGCAGGAATGTGAGGAGCCTGCCAAGGCCCTCAAAAGAACCCCCAGAAATTGCCATTAAGAAGAACAACCTGTAAAGCTAACACAGGGCCCAGAGTGGTTCATATCCTCACCAGCCAGGATGGAAAGATGGCAAACACAGGACAGAGAAGAGTCCTCAGAAATGTGAAGCCTTAGTCGTGCCAGTTGGCCTTACAGTTCAGCCTAACAACCTGAAAAGGGGCCATGAAATACAAAGTATGCAACCTGAAATGTCCAGAAATGCTGTTTTCAGGGCACAGCACACAGAGGCATGCTAAAAGCCATTACTAATGAGCTTCATGTATTCAAGGTGGTAAAGGAAAGCCTAACCATGACCAAGAAGAAAACAAAATATGTAAAAACCATCAATTCAACCTAACAATTAACCTGAATATCTAGATAATTCAAGAATTCTTCAGCTTAATATAATGGAGAGAAATACACCAAAGTATATTACATCATTCAACTGCTGAAAAGCAATAATTTTAAAAATTATTAAAGCAGTCATGGAGAGGGAAAGATATATACAGACAAGCAAAGTTAAGACAAAAGAACTGAAAGAAAAAAATGACTCCAGCCCAGGCTGTGGCTTTTGCAGGCACTCAGGACACCCTAAAGGACCCCGCACCCAGACCCCCCTGCCCCAGGCCCAGACCTCAGGCTCCCACGAAGTGCAGGTGCACAGGACTCCCCTGAAAACCCCATGTGAAAACCCCAGCCTCCGCAGATGCACAGGACACCCTTGAGTACCCTACCCTAAAACCCACTGACACTAGCCTGGGGCTCTGGCCCTGGACGGCACACAGGACACCCCCAAGGACTCTGTGCCTGGCCCCCACCCCACTACAATGTGGTTCCAAACTCTGGACCCAGCCCCAGCCCTGGCAGGAGAGCAGGACACCACCAAAGACCTTGCACTTAGAACTCACCCCGAAACCTGCATAGACCAAGAACACTGTCCCTGGCTCCAACAGGCACACAGGATACCTCAAGGACCCTGCCAGCTGTCATGCATACTGCCAGATCCAGTTATATTGGACTGGTCCCACCACCAACAATCCCAAGCCCCACTGCAACACATAGGAGGGCCTATTCCAGCCCACATCATATCTCTGGGGCCCCAGGACTCAGCTAAGCACATCTACAGCTGAGATTCAACAACCCAGTGGGCAGTCCCAAAACCCCACCAGGTTGCAGATGCAAGTCCTGAAGCCTAGATAACAAAATGTGCAGTAAAAGGAGGCTCCAGGCAGAAGCAGCTTGCTGGGAGAAGGTGGTCATCAGAGAAGTGATGTCTAACTGCAAGAAGCATCTGGAATCCTGCCTTGCTTTCACACAGTGAGCCTCAATTCAAAATCCAGAAGAAGATTTTCAAAGATGAGGAGCCAAACTAGAAAAGGTTCACCACAAATACAAAACTCCCCTACCAAGGAGCTCATCCACACAGAGTGGGATGAAAAACCTAGAAAAACTTATCAATGATCTGATTAATAAAAGGAGCAATGAACTAAAAGAAGATTTAATGAAGGGACTATGTGAGAAATATCAAGAGATGAAAAACTATTATCATAGAATAGACATACTTTAAAAAGGAAGTAATGGAGCTAAAATATGTAGCCAATCACATCAGAGGAATGATGGAAGAATTGAGTGATAGGCTAACATTGATTAAAAAAAAAACAAACAAACAGGACCTCAGCTCTTGAAGAAAGAACTTGTGACAATGAGGATAGACTGAGCAAGCCTGAGTTCATGGATAACAAAAAAGAAAAGAAAACCTTACAGGACACGAGCAGAATTTTCAAAATGTCTGAGATGAAATCAGAAGAAATGATCTAAGAATAATTGAGATATAAGAAAAAAATCAAAATACAGGCATAAATAACATGTTCAATAAAATAGCTAAAGAAAAATTTTTCCATCTTAGAATAATCAAAAATCCTCATCCAGGAAGCATACAGGATATTCAATAGGCCTAATCAAATGAGAAATTCACAAAGGCACATAATATTCAAAATGTATAACAAGGAAATCAAGGAGAGAATATTAAAAGCTATAAGAGAGAAATGTCAAATCACATTCAGAGGCAAACCAATAAAAGTCATTTCTGACCTTGCAGTTCAGACTCTAGAAGCAAGAAGATCACAACCCATCAACAAAGTCCAAAAGTGAAATAACCAGTGAGAGAATTCAGGCCCCACTCACTGACATTGAAAATGAGGATAAATGGAAATAGTTCTCCTCCTCAAACCCACAACTCCATAGCCAAGGATTCCATGGTTAGGGACCAGGTGTAAAACTTACAAAAAAGTAACAACAACTTGATTATAAAAATGATCAAAGAATTAAAAAGAAGATTTATGGAAGGAACTAAGAGAGCAATTACAGGAGCTGAAATACCATTTTAATTATGAATTAGAGACACTGAAAATAGATGTAGTAGAGCTCTTAGAATTGAAAAACACAGTCAGAAAAATTACAAGCTCAATGACAGATATTAATATCAGAGTCAACTCTGTAGAAAATAGAACGTCAGCTCTAGAAGAATGAAAATTGGACAGTGAAGATAGGCTGAGTAATGTGATAATCGAGGAAAATTTCCCCCATATTCTAACAGAACCAGATATTCACATTCAAGAGGCCTAACCAAATAGGATCCCAAACAGACCTAATCAAATGAGAAACTCACTGAGACATATCATATATGAAATGAATAACAGAGAAATCGAGGAAAGAATTTTAAAAGCAGTAAGAGAAAAACACCAAATCACATTCCGAGGCAGATGAATAAGAATTATGGATTTTTCAGCTCAGACAATTAAGGCCCAGAGAACATGGAATGAAAATTTTCAAACTTTGAAAGAAAATGTTTATCAGCCAAAAATACTACACCCAACAAAACTCAGCTTTAAATCTTATGGAGAAATAAAATCTTTCCATGATAAGAACAAACTAGCAACATATACAAACACAAAATAAGTTATACAGAGAACACTCAAAGGCAAACTTCCAACAGAGAAATAAGCAAACAACTCTCAAAGCCTAAAATCAGAAGAAAGTCAATAAAAGCATAACTCACTAAAAGATATCCAAGATGGCACAAAATACAGCAAAAGTCACAATGCCAGAGAATTAAAATCACATATCTATTCTAAAACTGAATATGAATAGACTCAATGTCTCAATCCAAAGGCACAGATTATCAGACTAGATCAAAAAGCAAAATCCAATAATATGCTGCTTACAGGAGACTCATCTCACAAATAAACACAGCCACAGATTGAAGGTAAAAGGTTGTGAAAAAAATCTACCATGCTTACAGCCCAAAATAGCAAGTCAGAGGCACAATACTCATATCCAAAAAAGAAGTTTATAACTAAAAATTAGTGCAAAGAGATAAAGAAAGCCACACTACAAGGGAAAGAGATAAAGTACAAAGAGATAGTACAAAGAGATAAAGAAAGTCACACTATAAGGGAATGCTACATCAAGACAAATGTAAGCATAGTTGAGTTTTATGCACCAAACTTCTATATTCCAATATAATGAAAAATTACTCCAATGACATTTAACCACTTGTAGATCTCAACACAATAATATTGGAGAATGTTAACACACTTTTATCACCAAGAGAGGGATCATCAAAAGAAAAAATCAACAAATAAATCTCCAGCATAAAGAACTCTATAAATCAAATGGGTCTAACTGACATCTACAGAATATCAAATCAGCTGAGTTTACCTTCTTTTCAGCAGTGCCTGGATCCTTTTCCAAAACAGATAATATCTTAATCCACAAAGGTAATCATAGCAAATATAAAAAAGTTGATATAACCCCATGTATCTTATCACACTACAACAGTATGATCTTAGCAATTAACAGCAAGAAAAATAAAAGAAAGTATATAAATACATGGAGATTGAATAATACTCTTTTAAATGAAGAAAGGACCAAAGAGGAAATGAAAATAGAAATCTAGAAATTCTTGGAAGTTAATGAAAATGAAGACAAAATATATAGTAACCTCTGGGACAGTATGTAAGTATTCTTAGGAATTAAATGTGTAGAACTGAGTGCCTTCATCAAAAATCAGGAGATAAAGCAAAGAAATCAACATATGCTACACACCAAATATTTACAAAAAGAAGAATAATCCAATCCCAAATCCAGCAGAAGACAGGAAATAACCAAGATCAGAGCCAAAATCAATAAAATTGAGAACAACAACAACAAAATACAAAGAATCAACAAAACACAAAGTTGATTCTTTGAAAAAATAAATAAAATTGACAGACTCCTAGCCAACCTCACCAAAAAAACAGAATACAATAAGCAAATCAACAAAATCAGAAATTAAAATTGAGACATCACCACTGACTCTTATGAAATACAGAGGATTATCAGAAACTATTTTGAAAAACTATACTCTTCCAAGTTGGAGAATCTTGAGGACATGGACAAATACCTCACCACATACAACATTCCCAAATTGATGTACAAAGACACTGCACAACTCAACAGACCAAAATTTGGTAGTGAAATTGAATCAGCAATCAAAGACTTTTTAAAAAAGAAAAGTACAGGAACTGATGGATTCTCAGCTGAGTTCTACCAGACCTTTACAGAAGAATTCACACCTCTCCTTAGTAAGCTACTCCATGAAATTGAAAGGGAATGGAACCCTCCCAAACACTTTTTATGAGGCAGCCATAACCCTGATATCAAAAGTTCACCCCCAAAAAAAATCAAGAAAAGAAAACTACAAACCAGTATCCTAATAAACATAGATGCAAAATCCTTAACAGAATCCTAGCAAATTGGGGCTGGAGTGGTGGCTTGGCTCTTGTCCAGCATGCACAAGTACACGTGAGCAAACCCCAGTACTCACATACACACCTAAGTGTCAGAGCAAAGAAAGTCATATGAAAATTTTAATAAAAATTTATTCTCTCTCTCTCTCTCTCTTTCATTTTCCTTCTTTCTTTAAAAAAAGTCCTAGCAAATCGCATCCAAAAACACCTCAAAAATTAATACATCATGCTGTGGTGGGCTTCATCCCCGGCATGCTAGGCTGATTCAACATACACAAATCAGTAAATGCAATTCATCACTTAAATGCAATTAAAGACAAAGACCATATGATCATCTCAATTGATGCAGAAAAGTCCTTTGACAAAATCCAATACCTATTTATGCTCAAAACTCTTGAGAAAATAGAGATCAAAGGAACTTACCTTAATTTTTTCAAGGCCATTTATGAGAAAATCACAGCCAACACTATACTTAATGGAGAAAAGCTTAAACAAGAACATCACAAGACTGTCAACTCTCACCACTCTTATTCAATTTAGTCCTTGAAACCCTACCCAGAGCATTCAGACAAGAAAAGGAAATCAAAGGGATTTGAATAGGAAAAGAGGAAATCAAGCTATCTCTATTTGCTGATGACATGATCCTATACCTACAAGACCCAAAAATCCTATTAGAATACTTCTAGAACTTATAAATAAATTCAGCAAAGTTGCAGGATATAAGATCAATATCCATAAATCAATAGCTTTCCTATACTCCACCAGCAATTCTGCCAAAGAAGAAATCAGGAAATCTGTCCCATTCACAATAACCTCAAAAAGAATAAAATACTTAGGAAATAATCTAACAAGGAAAGTAAAATACCTGTACAATGAAAATTATTGAACACTGAAGAGAGAAATTGAAGAAGATCTGAGAAGACAGAAAGGTGTCCCATATTCTTGGTTAAGGAGAATCAATATAGTTAAAAATGGCATTTCTGATTAAAGCACTGTTCAGATTCAATGCAATCCCCATCAAAATACTGAAGACTACTAAGAAAAAAAAAAGAGAGATAGGAGGGATTGCAATACTTGACCTGAAATTATACTATAGAGCTGTAGTAGTAACAAAAACAGCATGGTACTGGTATCATAAAGGGCAGGAAGACCAATGAAATAGAAGACACTGAAACTAACCCACAAGTCTTAACCATCTGATATTCCATAAAGGGGGCAGAAATGTAGCTCAGAGGAAAGACAGCCTGTTCAACAAATGGTGCTGATCAAACTGGGCAGCCTTATGCGGACAACTGAAATTAGATCCTTATTTCTCACCTGTACAAAAATCAAATCAAAACAGATCAAAGAACCAAGAATTAAACCCACAGCCAATCAATTACTAGAAGACAACACTCCACCATATTGCTCAGGCTCCTTCTTCCTTAGGAAGACTCCCATAGCACAAGAATTAAAACCAAGAATCAATGAGTGGAATGCTACTAAATTGAAAAACTTCTGCTCAGCTAAGGAATTAGTTAAGAGTGTCAAGAGACAACTTACATCAGGATCAAGCAGGGGTTCAGTGTTTACAGCATGTGCAAGTACATAGGTTCGAACCTCAGCACCATATACACAGTGAAGTGTCAGAGAAATGAAAACCACATGAAAAACTAAATAAAATTGATTCTATTTTTACTGTCCCTCTTTCTCCAACAGGAGTCTAATATCAGAATATACAAAGAACTCAAAATAATGAATACCAAAAACACAAATAACCCAATCAATAAATGGGCTAGAGAAACAAACAAAAATTTCTCAACAGGGAAAGTTCAAAAAGCCAAAAGATATATGAGAAAGTGTTCTACATCACTAGCACTCAGAGAAATGCAAATCAAAACTGCACTGAATTTCCACCTCACTCCAGTCAGAATGGCAAAAATGAAGAATATGAAAAAATAACAGAGGTTATGGGGGAAAAGGAACACTATTCACACACTTGGGACTGAAAACTGGTACAGCCACTCTGAAAAGCAGTGTGGAGACTCCTCAAATAATTAGGGATGGAGCCACACAATCCAGCTGTCCCATTCCTGGGTATTTTCCAGGAGCTAGAATCAGTTTATTGCAGAGATGTAACTACATCAAAGTTTATAGCAGCTCAATTTACAATAGTAAAATAATGGAAACAACTTAGATGTGCTTCACTGGATGAATGGATCCAAAAACTGTGATACACACACACACACACACACACACACACACACACACACACACATGCATAGATATATATATATATATATAGAGAGAGAGAGAGAGAGAATGATGGAGTTCTACTCAGCTATTAGAAAGAATGATATCAGGCTTTTGCAGGTAATGGAAAAAAATCATGCTGAGTGAAACAAGCCAAATCTAGAGATTTAAAGGTCGTATGTTTTCTCTCATATGTGGAAGCTACAATAAAACCTAAGACAGGATGAAAGTTAGTTAAGTTTATTTAATAGACCCACTGAAACTGAAGTAACACATAAGTGTGGGGTCTATAGCTATGAAGCGGGTGAGGGAAAGGAAGGGAAGAGTGGGAGGGGAAAAGGGAGTTGTTCAATATTGTAGAGTATAGTTGACTCCCATGAGAACCCCAAATATACCTAGGCAGGCATATTAATCTAGTAATTTCAGTGTTTAAATTACATATATACATTAATTTGTATCTCTAACTTGGGGGAACTAGAGGAGGCATGCGATTGGGGAATGGGGGAGATCCTGGACAAGGATTGTGTTTAAGCAGCTCTGTCAATATGAATGTGAACCAGTGAATCCCTTCATTATGTAAGATGATGCTGACCCAATAATAATTTTTAAAAAATAGCTATTGGAATATCATCAGTTCCATCAATGTTAATTACTTTCCCCTATGTCTATGTAAGATACTAATATGATGGGAAACTTTCTGTGCTATTTCATGAATTTTCTGTAATCTAAGTTCTTTCCCTATGACACATTTGTAGCCATGTCTGCCAGGACTCTGCCTTGTTGATTGCAGTGTCTTATCAGCCATTCAATGACCCTAACATGTCCAAACACCCCATTAATATTTAAGGAATTAAGACCAACAAAACTCAAGCCAATATCATTGAGGTTTTGGAGGACATTTGCCTATCTCACAAAAGTTAGGATTAGAAGGATTTTAAGGTGAAATATCAAGGTCCAAGGGACTGTGAAATATGAGTCTTCAACTTAGTTTGACCCCTGAGATTGTGTGATGGTGTGTCCTCAAATGGAAGAACTGCAAAGCAACTGAGACGGCTTGGAGAGGCTGAGAAGACCCTGCTATGTTATTTCTCCTCCGCCACCTCATTCCACACATTCAGTCATTCTTTCCCTCTCCTCCCTCTTTTATCACACTGTTTTAGTCAGCTTTTCACTGCTAAGACTGAAAGACCTGACAAGAACAATTTTAGGAGGAAAAGTTTATTTAGGAGCTCACAGTTTCAGAGGTCTTAGTCCATAGAAGGCCAGTTCCATTCCTTGGGGCTTGAGAGAAGGCAAGAGGCATGGCTCCAGGGAGCAGAAAAAGAGACTTCAAGCCGGATACAAAATAGATACCCCAAAGGCACACTTCCAAAGCCCACCTCCTCCAGCCACACCCTGCCCGCATACAGTTACCAGTTAATCCCTATCAGGGGATCAGTTCACTGATCGGTTAAGGCTCTTACACTCCCCATTTCACCTCAGCCTCCACAATGTCAGATGTGAACTTTTAGGACACCTCACATTCAAATCATAACATTCCTCCCCTGGCCCCCAAAAACTCATCACAAACTGATAATGGAAAATACATTACTCCATTTTCAGGAGTCTGCAAAGTGTCAACAGTTCCAAAATTGCCCAAAACTCCAACTCCAAATTCTCCTCTGAGATTAAGGCAAACTCGCTTCATGAACTCCTGTAAAAATTAAAAGCAGTTTACAAGTATTCAATATAAAAGTACAGAAATATTTACATTCAGAAACATAGGGGCCTAGAAAGATGGGATGGGATCAAAGCAAAACTGAAATCCAAGAGGCAGGGAAATGGAGCAGAGAATCTAAGGCAGATCTCTTCACAGCCCCTAAGAGTGTCAGGATCTGACATTCTGCTGCAAATGGGCAGAGTGCAATCAGGAGCTCGGCTCTGTGCTTAAACTGGGACAAGTCCGTGGCATCTCTGCTTGGGAGGAAATAACATTGTCCCCGCCCGCTTCCAGCCCTAAGTGGCACAGGGTGCAGCCGTTTTGAGCATACAGGCAAGGCAGGTGGAATTTCGCTTCAGACACTCATTATCGTCTCCCAGATCCCCTATGACCCCAGGGCAAATTCAGCCAGAACCAGGAGGAGAGCTGGGAGTCAGTGTAGCCTTCTGGACAGTTAAACCAGAGATATTTGGATCAGTGAAAGAGTTGCCTGAGGCCAAACCCTTCCCCTACACCTCCCAAGTAGCAAGCCACCAGACTCTGGGACAGCAGTCCAAGATAATGGATTAGACTTTATTGGTGATCAGCAGGACTGCTTCAAGTCCATACATCAGAGTTTGAACTTTTTTTAATGTGTATGCGTTTATTTATAGTGTTGCTGTGGACCTGTTTCTTCTTTCTACTTACTTCTTACCTTTTCCTTGAACACTTGCTTTAATGTAAATACTAGTACTCTCCACACTACCTGAGGACAGGGCTGCTAAGCCCATTAGTAGTCCACTTTTATGTTACCCACATCTTTCCTATCCTCCAACAAAAGCCAAACCCTATTCTTCTAACACTCACTCCTCCCCCAACATCATTCTCCCAGTCTCTCCCTCTCTCTCTTTCTCTCTCTCTCTCTCTCCTTTTATTTATTTTTTGTTCTTTATTTTTATTTTTTATTTTTGGTAATCAGAATATTGTTACAATTAATCTATACTTGCTTTGCTCTGGCTTCATATTCACAAGACTGTCTACCTTCCTACCCACAAGTCTTTATCCTTCTGATATTTGACAAAACGGGCAAAAATATAGCATGGAGTAAAGAGCCTGTTCAACAAATGGTGTTGGACAAACTAGACAGCCATATGCAGAAAACTGAAATTAGATCCTTATCTCTCACCTGCACAAAAATCAAATTGAAATGATCAAAGAATTAAGAATTAAACCAGCAACCATACAATTGCTACAAGAAAAAAATAGAATTAACACTCCATCACATTGGTGTAGGAACTTCCTTCCTTAACAAGACTCCCATAGCACAAAAATTAAAGCCAAGAATCAATGAGTAGGATGCCATTAAACTGAAAAGCTCCTGCTCAGTTAAGAATTACTCAAGAGTGTCAAGAGACAACCCACAAAATAGGAGAAAATCATTGCATGCTATGCCTCCGACAGGAGATTATTATCTAGAATATACAAAAAATGAACACCAAAACCACAAACAGTCCAATCAATTAAAGGGCTAGGGAACTAGATAAATGTAAATCAAAACTTCACTGAGATTCCACCTCACTCCAGTCAGAGTGGAGAAAATGAAAAATACAAACAGTAACAGATGCTGGGGGGTTGTGGAAAACTAACACACTGTTGGTGGGACTGCAAACTTGTATAGCCACTCTGGGAAGAAGTGTGGAGACTCCTCAAGAAACTAGTGATGGAACCATCTTATAACCCTGGATATTTTCCCAAAAGATCTAGAATTGTAATACTACAGATACACAGCTACATCAATGCTTATAGCAGCTCAATTAATAATATCTAAACTATGGAACCAACCTAGATGCCCCTTGCTGGGCGAATGGATTAAAAAACTGTGATATATATATATATATATCACAGTTTATATATATATATATATATATATATATATATATATATATATACACACACACACACACACACACACACACACGCACACACATACATACATACAATGGAATTCTACTCTGCTATTAGAGAGAATAATAAAATGGCATTTGCAGTCAAATGGATGGAAATGGAAAAAAATATGCTAAGTAAAATATCCCAAATACAGAGAATTATGGAGTGAATGTTTTCTTTCATATGTGGAAGCTAGAGTTAATCCTTAGACAGGATGAAAGTTAGCTAAATTTAAGTAACAAACTCACCATAGTTGAAATTTCATATAAGATTGGGGAACTATAACTATGAAGGAGTGGAGAGAATGGAGGGAGGCAAGGAGAGGAAGGAGGGATAAGCAGAGATATCAATACAGCTAGGAGCACACAGCTCCCATAAGAAGCCTAGCTGTACACAGGCAGGCAGAGAAACTCAGAAATTTCAAAAATTAATTTACATGTATGTGCTCATTTCCAATTATAGAATGGGGGTATTACAGAGGAGATATGAGTTCAGGGAATGGATGAAGGTGGGGAGATCCTAGACTGGTATCAGCTTTAACTATGACAATATCCATGCATGCATGAATACGTAACAAACAATTCCCTCCAATATGTAAGACTATGTCAAACAAATAAAAAAAAAAAAGCATTGCTGAATGTGGCTAAATATACCACACATCACTGTGAACAAATCATCAACTGTAAAAATACTTTTTCCCATTGGAACACCAATCTTTTTTCAAAATAGAAATAAATATAAAATAATAAAAATAAATAAATAAATGTAAAATTCATCACTAAATCCAAGAGCACAAACAAAACAAATGTAAAACCTGTAAACTAAGGTTTTATTTCAATTATAAATACTTCTCAACTTACTATAGGATTAGATCCCAGTAAATGATTCCTACATTGCAAGTATCATAAGTCAAAATGCATTTAATATATATGACCATCTAGACATCACAGACTAACAATCCTGTGTACTGTATTTTATGGTGAAGATGAAGTGACTGCCGGGGAGCTGAAGCTTGCTCTCATAGGTCAGAGCACCCATGCGGAACATCACACCATGCATCTCTATCCCTGGAATTTATCAAATTCAAAACTGGAAGTAAGTTCTACTTAACACGTGTTGCATTGTTTTTTGAAACATAATAATAAAGTTGAAAATTGTATGTTGAATCATCATAAGCCAAGAACTATCTGTACTTTTAGGCCATTGGAATGGAGATGGAGAAAGGGAGGTTAGTTCTACAACAGCAGTGCTTACCTCCACTGAGCACGCTGTCATGGCACGAAAATACTCCCACATCCCACACCCAGCACACGCTCAGTCTCCTACATAACACACCAGGATGCATTACATCATCTGCTTCCTGGTTGCCAGGGCAATGCAGATGATGCCTGTCACATCAGTTAGGTGGGGAGCATTGACATGAAGCTCTCTTCTCCAGTGATGCTCATGAATCATCCAGGTGCCAGTTTTGATGTTAACCCAGAAAAATGTTCTAAGAGCTTCTTCCAGGCCCCTTTCACCTCCTTATTCCGTAGACTATAAATCATGGGGTTCAGCATTGGTGTCAGAATGGCATAGAAGAGAGAGATCAGCTTCTCCTGGAGGACGGAGGGGCTGGAGTGGGGCTGGATATAGGTGAAAATGGCCATGCCATAGCACAGGGCAACCACGCTGAGGTGCGAGGCACAGGTGTGGAAGGCCTTCCTCCTTCCCTCTCTGGACTGGATCTTCAGGATGGTGGAGATGATCTGTATGTAGGACAAGAGGACCAGGAAGAAGGGTGTCATCAGCAGGACAATGCTAGAAACCATGATGGCAACTTCATTGGAGGAGGTGTCCACACAGGCCAGCCTGACCACAGCTAGAATTTCACAGGATATGTGATCAATATACTTATTTGTGCACATGGGCAGCTGAAAAGTGATTGCTGTGTGCAGGAGAGAGTTGAGGGAGCCACTGACCCAGGATGCGATGGCCAGCCCAGTGCACAGTCCTGCATGCATGATGGCTGAGTACCGCAGGGGCTCACACACTGCCACATAGCGGTCATAGGCCATCACTGCCAGCAGAACAAACTCAATCCCACCCAAGGCCAGGGAGAAAAATAACTGGGCAGCACAGCTCACAAAGGGGATCCCCTTATGTTGTGCAAGGAAATGCACCAGCAGCTGAGGGACGATGCTCGTGGCATAAGACACATCCACGAGGGAGAGGTTGGTGAGAAAGAAATACATGGGAGTGTGGAGCCGGCTGTCCAGTCTGATCAGAAGAACAATGAGGACGTTCCCCAGCGCTGTCACCAGGTACATGAAGAAGAACAGGACAAAGAGGGAGACTTGAGTGTCCCAGTCACTGGACAATCCAAGGAGAACAAATTCACTCACCCATGTCTGGTTAACTCTTTCCATTTAAAAATGTAAGCATTTTTAATCTGTGGAGAAAGGGGGAAAAAGCAGAAGCAACTGAAAAATTATAGGATAACATTTTAAAAT
>PVKS010023023.1:0-32916 GCA_004027875.1 Aplodontia rufa
TTTAAAAAAAAAAAAAAAAAGAGAGAGAGGGACAATGAGAGAAAGAGAAAGAATCAACTTTATTTAGTTTTTCATGTGGCTTTCGTTGTTCAGACACTTTGTTGTGTACGTGGTGCTGGGGTTTGAACCCGTGTACTCACGCATGCCAGGCAAGTGCCCTAACTACTGAGCCCACCGCTCCAGCCCCATCCCTAGTTTGTGAGGAGTCTCCACACTGCTTTCCGGAGTGGCTGCACAGTTCCACCAATGGTGTATTAGTGCTCTTTTCTCATCTTAACCCTTCCAGCTTCTGTTATTATTTGGATTCATTTTTGCCATTCTGACTGGGATGAGGTGGAATCTCAGTGCAGTTTTGATTTGCGTTTCTCTTATTGCTAGTGATATGGAACACTTTCTCATTTATCTTTGGGATTTTTGAACTTCTGCTGAGAAGTTTTCTGTTTAGTTCAATAGCCCAATTATTGATTGGAGTGCTTGTGTTTTTGGTGTTAAGTTTTTGAGTTCTTTGTGTATTCTGGATATTGGCCCCTAATGGGAGAGGTAGCAGGCCATAATTTTCTCCCATTCTGTAGGTTCTCTCTTGACATTCTTGACGATTCCTTACCTGTGCAGAAGCTTTTTAGTTTAACGGCATCCTACTCGTTGATTCCTAGTTTTGGTTCTTGCACTGTTAAGGAAGAAGGAGCCTACGCCAGTCTGGTGTAGTGTTGTTCCTATTTTTTTTTTCTTCTTCTTCCTCTTCCTCTTCTTTTTGAAAGAGGGACAATAAGAGAGAGAATTAATTTTATTTAGTTTTTCATCTGGTTTTGGTTGCTTCAACACTTCGTTGTGTACATGTGTTCTGGGTTTCAAACCTCAGTCCTCGCGCATTGCAGGCAAACGCTCTAACCTCTGAGCCACTGCTCCAGCTCCTAGTTTTTCTTCTAATATATTTGTATGGTTGCTGGTTTAATTCCTAGTTCTTGGATCCAATTTAATTTGATTTTTGTGCAGGGTGAGTGATAAGGATCTAATTTCAGTTGTCTGCATATGTCTGCCCAGCCCATTTTTTTTAATGTTTTCTTTTGAGACAGGGTCTCACTAAATTGATTAGGGCCTTTACACTAAATTGCTGAGGTTGGTTTGGAATTTGAAATTATCCTGCCTCAGCTTCCCAAGTCACTGGGATTACAGTGTGTGTTTTGAAACTTGGTAAAGTGGTATTTTATTATGGTTTGAATTTGTATTTCCCTGATGACCAACGATGTGAAGCATTTTTTTCATTTGCTTATTGGACATTTGTTATCTCTGGAAAAAAGTCAATTCAAGTCCTCTGACTGTTTTTGAACTGGGTTATGTATTTGTCATTGAATTGTAGTTATTCTTTATATATGATTTGCAAATATTTTCTTCCTTTCTGTGGGTTGTCATTTCATTCTCTTAATTGTATCTTTCAGTGTATGAAACTTTTAAAATTTTGTTTTACATTGATCTTTCCTTTTGGTGCTGTATCTAAGGAGTCATTGCCAAGCTTAGTGTCATGCCTTTCCTTTATGTGTTCATCTGGGCATTTTATGGTCTTAGCTCTTACGTTGAGGTCTTTGATCTATTTTGAGTTAGTCTTTTTTTTTTTGCATGGTGTAAGATAAGGATCTAATTTAAGTTTTTGTATGTGGTTATTATTGCATTTGTCCCACACTATTGAAAAGAAAAACTTCCCTTTTATGGGCTGAATTTCCTTTTACAATATTATGTTGTTAGACTACTTTGCCAATTTAAATTTTTTTTTAACTGTGTATTGAACCCAGGGACATTGTGCTACTGAGCTATATTCCCAGTCTTTTATACTTTTTTAAATTTTGCAACAGGGTCTCCCTAAATTGCTGAGGCTGGCCTTGAACCTGCAAACCTTGTGCCTCAGCTTCCCAAGTTGCTTGGATTACTCTATTTAAACTTATTCCTTGATAACTACTTACTCAAACTTTATCCATATAAATTGTCCCATGTTTGACTGAAACTTTTGTACATTAAACCTTATCAATAAAAATGTTTTCCTGATCAGAGAAGAGAAAATTGCCATCATGCGGGAGAAGCACACGGCTTTGATGAAGCCCATCGTGTTTGCTTTGGAGCATGTAAGGAGTATCACAGCGGCCCCCGCAGAAACACCGCATGAAAAGTGGTTTCAGGATAACTATGGTGACGCAATTGAAAATGCCCTCGAAAAGTTGAAGACCCCTTCGAATCCTGCAAAACCTGGAAGCAGCTGGATTCCTTTTAAAGAGGTACAGAATATTCTCAAAGAATGTTAATGAAAAGAAAATTCCATATGGGATAGAAAATTTAAGTAAGTGGACTCTCCTTATCCAGAACACTGGAGAAGATTTTTTAAACCATGGAAGGCCTCCTATGACCAGTTGCTAATAATTCAGAGAAAAGGATGTTGTTTATTTTGAAAATTTGAGGGCTGACAGGCAGAAGGGGTGGCAAAAACTCCTACTCATTCTTGTTTGGAGGGTTCATACCAGGGGAGAATATACAGTGAGTAATTAGGAAAAGAAACTGCATCTTGTACCTGTGTTTCTTGAGGGAGCGCTCAGTGTCTCCCACATACCTCTCCCTATATCAGGGATTGAACCTAGGGGCCCCTTTTCCATTGAGCTATACCCCAGCCCTTGCCCAGATACTGCTGCCTCAGCCTCCTAATAGGTTGGATTAAAGGTGTGTGCTACCATGCCTGGCAGCATTCAGTATTTCTAACAGAGTTTTCACATAGAACAACATAAAAAAAGGTACAGGTTGAGCAAACCTAATCCAAACATGAGCACTGCTCAGAATGTTTCAGACTTTGAAGCATTGTTGATTTTGGATTAGGAATCTGAAAAATATCTGAATTAAAAATCTGGAAAACTCTTAACATGTGAAATAGTTTTGGTCTCAAGCATTTTGGATAAGGTTTACTAGTAATTATTTTGAAATCAGTTTTATTTATGGTGTTGTATACTCAGATATTTGAGAATTCTTAACATTTATGTTTTGGTCCCCTTAATTCTATATTCTCTTTGGTCTTTATCTGTTATAGCAGTGGTGCCATTCGTTGAGTAAGTTTCTTTGTAAGTTAGTTGTTTATCTTGGGTTTCTTTATCTCTGCTTTCTCTCTTACCTTTATTGCTTTTAACTGAGTTCCTTACTGAGCTTTAGTAATGAGAAAGATATTAAAACATATGCCAGGGCTGGAGCAGGGTGGCTTATCCATAAGTTATGGCACTTGCTGGCATGCATGAGAATGTGGACTGGAACCCACCCCGCACCACACACACAGCAAAGTGAGGGAGCAACGAAAGCCACGTGAGAAACTCAATAAAATTGACTCTCTGTTAAAAAAACACAATAAGCAAAAAACAACGATCTGTGAAAATACAGCAGTTTGTCCTTTCTTCTCGCAGTCGACACTAGGTGTTTCCTTCTTTTTATGAACCTTTGAAGCTTAGTTTAAATTTTTTCATAGAAAAGCAGAGCCTGTGGTTTGCTGTTTCAGGTGCAGATTGTTGAGTTAGCTACAAGTAAAGAAATAACTGTACAGAGGATCACTTGTCCTCTCTGGTTATTGGAAAGGATTGTTGTGTTTTCCTGAGAGCACTTCACGTGGTCAGAGCTCTAAACTGTGAACTTCTCTATTAAAATTTTTCTTGTTTTTTTAAAGAGAGAGGGACAGTGTGAGAGAAATAATCGATTTTATTGAGTTTTTCATGTGGCTTTCGTTGCTCCCTCACTTTGTTTTGTATGTGATGCTGGGGTTTGAACCCCTGTCTTCCTGTTTGTCAAGCAAATGCCGTAACTGCCTTACCACCTCTCCAGCCCCTGTTAAAATTTTTCTTAACCTTTGGGCCCGATGTCATATCCCTGCAATTTCCAGCTACTGAGGAGGGCAGGCAAGAGACTCACAAGTTTGCGTCCCTTCTGGGCAACTTAGGAAGACCGTGTCTCAGGATAAAAAAATTAAATAAAAGCGGCTGGCTGTAGCTCAGTGATGGAGTGCCGCTGGGTTTAATCCCAGTACCACAAAAAGAAAAAGTCGTACTTGTTTTGTGTGCTCTTAAGTTTTGTTAAATCTCTTAGATATCTACTTAATTTCTTCTCTTCAATGTGCTAAGAATAGACTGAACTTTTTTTTTTTTCTTAAAATATCAGTTACTTTGCAGGAGACTTCTTAAGTTAACTATCTGACAGCTAACTCCTGTGTCTCTTTTTTGCCATTTTGCAAGGACAGGCTTGCTTTGTTTTGGCATTGTTCAGGCATAGCTCAACAGTGGGAGAATAGTTTTTGAAAAACTCTGAATATGGTGACCACATCAGTACTTCTTACTTCTGTCTCCTGTGATTTAACTATTTTGTTTCCCTCCCATGGTAGTCCAAAGCCCTAGACCAAATTAAATGTAGGAACTAGAACAGCAGGTATGATAGGGGTGGGGTGGGTGTAAATTTACTTTTATGCTATATTTAACGTGGAAGAAAATTGTAATCATTATATCATTATATAGATTGTTTCCTCATTTTATGAATATAGATAATGCTGAGTTTGCAACAGAGAGCACAGAAACGTGCAAGTTACATCTTACGACTTGAAGAAATCAGTCCTTGGTTGGCTGCCATGACTAACACTGAAATCGCTCTTCCGGGGGAAGTCTCAGCCAGAGACACTGTCACAATCCACAGTGTGGGCGGAACCATCACAATCTTACCGACTAAAACTAAGCCCAAGAAACTTCTGTTTCTCGGATCAGATGGGAAGAGCTATCCTTACCTTTTCAAAGGTACTTGTGAAACAAGATTTCCATCTCTCTTTAACGTACGAACTTGTATAAGCAGGAGAACTGAGATATAGCGAATACATTGCTAATACCCAGTACTGATAGCTTGTCACTGAATAGAATTCTCTAATGCTGTCAAGTGTACTTTGTGCTAGTTTAAAAAGACAAAGGAAGTGTTATTCTTGGAACCCCAGTTAGTTACCTCCCTTCCAACTTTAATTTTGTTTTTATAGGGCTGGAGGATTTACATCTGGATGAGAGGATAATGCAGTTCTTATCTATTGTGAACACCATGTTTGCTACAATTAATCGGCAGGAAACCCCTCGTTTCCATGCACGGCACTATTCTGTAACACCACTAGGAACTAGGTCAGGACTCATCCAGTGGGTGGATGGAGCCACACCCTTATTTGGTCTTTACAAACGATGGCAACAGCGGGAAGCTGCCTTACAAGCACAAAAGGTTGAGTAAAATTAAAATGTGTGTTTTTATTTGAATGTTCATAAACGAGTGTATATACATCAGTGTGTTCTCTGTGGTTATGTGAAATATTTCTAGATTTCTTATATTTGAACAGTTTTGCATGTTTACAAACGGTTAAACTAGAAAAAAACTTGAGGTCCTTAAGAAGGTTTTTGAGGTAGATTTTATAAAAAATGTTTAGAGGCAGAAATGATGATGTTGGGTTAATTGGAAGGTGTGTGAGTGTTAATCATTCAGTAATTTAATGTATTACACCTTCATGCTTTTATTATGCTTAACTAAGCTCTTAAATCATGTAAATAATAGAAAGCTTTGAAACCCTGTTCTTTTAAATAAGTATATACGAAATACTTTAAATGTAGAGTTAATCACTACAACATCCTATTTTGTACCTGTGAATGTTATACTTTGATTTAGACTAGGAGTTTAATTCCATTCCTTTTAGCCAAATACCTGAGTAGTTAATGCATCTACCCTACTAAGTGCTAGGGATATTAAGATAAGTTTTACACAGTCTCAACCGCACGATCCCAAATCTAGCAGAAGAAATGCATCTAAATTAGTGGGAAGTGTAGAAAGGAGCAGGAGTTTGATAGGAGTCATGTTTTATTTCTAAACTTTTTATGGTGCTAGGAATTGAATCCAGGACTTCACACATGGCAATAAACATGTGCTATATCACTAAACTATATGCCCAGACCCAGGAGTCAAGTTTTAAAAGTAGGCATAGGGATGTGCAGAACAATTATTAAAGGATAAATTAAAGGTAGGAGTGCTGGGGGTGAAACTTGGTGGTAGATAGTGCGCTTAGCATGCATGAGCCTCTGGGTTCTCCTCTGGGTTCTACATCCAGCACCAGAAAGAGAAGAGAAATAAAAAAGATAGGAAGGAATTAGGGAAAGGCTATCTACATTTTCATGTAGCATGCTCCTCGGTATCTTTTGAGGATGATTAAATCATCATCACTGAAGAATGAAATATATACATAGATGAGGGGCTGGAGTGGTGGCTCAGCTGTTACGGCACTTGCCTGACATGCACAATGATGTGGATTTGAACCCCAGCACCACGTATACAACAAGTGTTGGAGCAATGAAAACCACATGAAAAACTAAATGAAATTGATTTTTCCTTTCTCTCACTGTCCCTTTCTCTCTTAAACAAAACAAAAAAAAGATATACACAGATGAATTATAAATTATAATTTATAAAATGAATTATATGTTATAAGGAAGAATGCAGATCCCAGGTGCATTGGCGCAAACCTGTAATCCCAGCAACTCAGAGATTTGTGGCAGAAGGATCACAAGTTTAATAGCAGGCCAGGCAACTTAGCAATACTCTCTCTAGAAATAAAGTTACCAAAAAAGGGGGTGGGGTAGGGTTCAGAGGTTCAATGCTCTTGGTTTCCATTCTTACTACCAAAAATAAAATAAAAAATAACTTAAGTATTGAGCTTTGAATTGAACCTCAAGAAATTTTAACAGGCCAATTTGTCAGTAAAGAAGTAATACCTAATTAAAATAAAGATGCAGATTATAAGAAAGATACATAGTCCAGAAGAATTCACTGTTTCATGTTTGAAATTTAGCTGAGTAAATGGAGGTTACTGAAAAATCAGTTTTTAAAATACTAGTTTACATTCAAAGTAATTTTATCCTTATTTAAATAAAGTTGATGTTTTCTTTTTTTTTTTTTAAAAATGTTTTTTGAAGGCCCAAGATTCCTACCAAACTCCTCAGAATCCTGGAATTGTACCCCGTCCTAGTGAACTTTATTACAGTAAAATTGGCCCTGCTTTGAAAACAGTTGGGCTTAGTCTGGATGTGTCCCGTCGGGATTGGCCCCTCCATGTGATGAAGGCAGTGCTAGAGGAGTTAATGGAGGCCACCCCCCCAAATCTCCTGGCCAAAGAGCTATGGTCATCCTGCACAACGCCTGATGAATGGTGGAGAGTCACACAGGTATGGACTGCAGTCAGTATTGTTTCTGAGGCTGCCTTCTCACCTGTCCGTCGTTCATCCTCCTCTTCCTCCTTGTGGTCCTCCAGAGTTGGCAATTTGAAACCTATATTTGAATCTCACTATATAGTTATGAGGGCAGGATGGGGAGGGGGTTAAGGATGAAATGAAACAGAGAATAAAAAATTTTGAAAGGAAAAATTAGGGCAGCCAAAAAAGCTTGTTTTGAAATCCAACATTCTGATAATGATTGACTAGGCCCAGCAGGACCATAACGTCGAATGCACAGTCACATAGTAAGGAGCCTGCTTGTCCACAGGCAGCAAACCCCAGGAGCACTTTTGTTTGTTTATTTTAAACTAAGGGCGTAGGGTCATGAAGTTTTGTAAATGTCAAAGCCTCTGTTTGCGTTGGAGGATGTGCTCACAACTTCCCTTGCTCCCCTGCCTCCTCTTCAGTCTTACGCAAGATCCACTGCGGTCATGTCTATGGTTGGATACATAATCGGCCTTGGAGACAGACACCTGGACAATGTTCTCATAGATATGACAACTGGAGAAGTGGTACACATAGATTACAATGTTTGCTTTGAAAAAGGTAAAATGAACATGGACTTTTATAGGAGGGTCAGATTTTTTTGGTGAAAGGGCAAAAATATAATGATTTGTCTTTTCAAGGTAAAAGCCTTAGAGTTCCTGAGAAAGTACCTTTTCGAATGACACAAAACATTGAAACAGCATTGGGTGTAACTGGAGTAGAAGGTGTTTTTAGGCTTTCCTGTGAGCAGGTATGCTGTTTTCTACCTCATAGTATACATGTTGAGTGAATAAATAACTGTGGAATAAATATGTATATACGTATATGCGATACGCGAATGAGGAAACTTTGGGCAAGATTTACTCAGAACTCTCTTGAACACAGGTTCTACACATTATGCGGCGTGGCAGGGAGACTCTGCTGACGTTGTTGGAGGCTTTCGTGTATGACCCCCTAGTGGACTGGACAGCTGGGGGTGAGGCCGGGTTTGCTGGTGCTGTCTATGGTGGAGGTGGCCAGCAAGCTGAGAGTAAGCAGAGCAAGCGAGAGATGGAGCGAGAGATCACTCGTAGCCTCTTTTCCTCCAGAGTAGCTGAAATTAAGGTGAATGAAGCCCAGTGATATAATAAGTCATCATCTTTTTATTAAAATGTATTCATACAAAGTTCAATAGAATAGTTTCTCTAAAATTTTTTTTCCTCAAGACTGTAACGTATAATGTTGAAATGGCAGTTAAATATGAGAATTTGGTGCTGTATTTTTATTAGGCAGTGCTCCTACACAAAACCACAGTTACTTGCTAGGAAGTAGGTTAATGATTTAAAAAAAAAAAATTAACTGGTTACCAGTAACACTTTTAAATGTTTTCTGGTTGAACAGTCTCCCTCTGTATTGGTAGCCAATAATGCTGATTCTGTTCTGGGTGGAGTGGTGGCTGCATTGTATTATGGAATTGAGCATGTCAGTTTATGTCTGCGTGAAACTGAATGCATAGATTATCTTTGATAGGTAAAATGGGAGCAGCACCATCATTCCTTCCTGGCTCTGTTGAAGTTTAGGTAGAATAATATATTCAAAATGTCCTTCTCTGATTCTTCTGGCAGACATCGTCATGGTACACAGGTGACCCTGTAAGAATTCTTCTAATCAGAATACCCTTTTTACAGGTGAACTGGTTTAAGAATAGAGATGAGATGCTGGTTGTGCTTCCCAAACTGGACAGCAGCTTAGATGAATACCTAAGTTTGCAAGAGCAACTGACAGATGTGGAAAAACTGCAGGGCAAACTGCTGGAGGAAATAGAGTTTCTAGAAGGAGCTGAAGGAGTGGATCATCCCTCTCACACTCTACAACACAGGTTTAATACAGCATTGAATTCTTGACTTCTCAAAACATGTCATTAAGGAGAATTTTCATACTGTGTAAACCTTGTCAGTATGGATTGGAATTATTACCACAGCTCACAAAAATCAAAACAGCCTGTCTTTGGGACTACATTTTCAGAGTTCTATTTAATAAACAGCAGTTTACTGCAGACATGTTGGGATGCTGAAGCAGGAGGAGCTCAAGGTTGAGGCCAGCCTCAGTAACTTAGCGAAACCTGGTCTCAAAATAAAATAAAAAGGGTTTGGGTAGCTCAGCGGTAAAGCACCCCTGGGTTCAATCCCCAGTACCAACAACAGCAACAGCAATAATTTCATCTTCTGCTTTATTACATTTAGATATTTGGCCAGTTATGAAAGATGGGTAGGTATAATGCTTAGAACGCTTGGATTCAGAAAACCTGGGATTTAGTTTTCTCACAGGGATTGAGTCCTTTTTCATTGTACAGTGGCAGTTATTTCATCTACTTTCCTGAGTTTTAAAGAAAGCTCATAATTAAATAGCGTGAATACAGCAGGTGCCCAGTAAAGGATGGTTGAATACACAAGTGACAAGCATTGCGTGAGGCTCTCAGTCTTCAAAAGTCCAACCTTTCATGGAGCCCTAAACCTGGGAGATGTGATAGTTTTATTAAAAAATTTGGGAGCATAATTGAGGGAAATGCAGAGTCAAAAAAGACCAGAGGAGTAAGGGACATATTTGAGCTAGGTCCTCACGATTGCAAAGGGGCTAACTAGGCGGTGTTAGTCCAGGCAGAGTCCAGGTAGTAAAAGTCTGCAGAAGAAAGAGCAGCAGGTGATCTTTGGATTTGTTTGTTTGTTTCCCCTTGCTTAGGTATTCTGAACACACTCAACTACAGACTCAGCAGAGAGCTGTTCAGGAAGCAATCCAGGTGAAGCTGAATGAATTTGAACAGTGGATAACGCATTATCAGGCTGCATTCAATAATTTAGAAGCAACACAGCTTGCAAGTTTGCTTCAGGAGATAAGCACACAAATGGACCTTGGTACGGGCTGGCTCTAGACACACATGAGAGCGTGCGAGTCTAGTGCTGTGTGTTTGGGGGGGGGTTCTGGTTTATGCTCCCTTTCAAAGACTGCTGACTTGAAGTGACTTCACTGTGGTTTATACTATCTTTTATCACAAGGTCCCCCAAGTTACGTGCCGGCCACAGCCTTCCTACAGAATGCGGGCCAGGCCCACTTGATTAGCCAGTGTGAGCAGCTGGAGGGGGAGGTTGGCGCTCTTCTGCAGCAGAGGCGCTCTGTGCTCCGCGGCTGTTTGGAACAGCTGCATCACTATGCAACTGTAGCTCTGCAGTATCCAAAAGCCATATTCCAGAAACATCGCATCGAACAGTGGAAGACCTGGATGGAAGAGCTCATCTGTAACACCACAGTAGAGCGCTGTCAAGAACTCTATAGGAAGTAAGTTGAAAGTATTTGATTTTCTTCATTTCTCATTTGGAGTTCCATCGAGGGTAGAAGCAAGTTGTGTTCCATTTTAAAATTGCATTTGTGTTTTATTTTTCTGAAAGAAATGATAAATATATGGAATTTTTCTTTCCTTTTAATTTCTTCATTAGTGCATTATAATAGTGCGATTGTGACATTCATATATGTCACATAACTGTCTGCTCCATTTCATTTCTGTTACTTCTCCATTTCTTTCCCTTTCCCCTCCCCTTCCTCTACTGGTCTTCTATATATTCTTTTTTTAATTGGTACATCATACGCGAAAGTGGGATTCATGGTGATATATTCTTAGATGCAATTTGCATAATTTGATTGGTTTCATTCTACAGTTCCTCCCCTTGCACTGTTCCCTCCCCCGCCTGTGGTCCCCTTCTTCTAATCTACTGTTCTCCGTCTGTTTTCATAAGCCCTCCTTTTGTGAATTCCTTATTTCTCTCTGGCTTCCACATAGAGAAATCATTCAACCGTTGACTTTCTGAGTCTGGCTTATTTCACTTAACATGATGTTTTCCAGTTCCATCCATTTACCAGCAAATAACATAATTTCATTGATCTGACTGACTGAATAGAACTGCGTTGTGTGTTTATATCACTGTTTCTTTATCCATTAGTCTTGGTGGTTCCATAACTTGGCTAAAGTTGTTACTCGCATTGCTGTAAACATTGTGCTTATATCACTATACTGTGTTGATTTTAGTTCTTTTAGGTAAGTACCAAAGTGTAGAATGTCTGGGTCATATAGCGGTTCCTTTCCTAGTCTTTTGAGGTCTCTCTACTTCTTTCTGTAGTGGCTGTAAAAAATCATGGAATGCTTCAGTAATTTCCATGTCGTCCTTGAGCAGGGACCAGGCTGATATTTTTCTGAAGTGAGCTTAATAGATGGAATTTAATGGAGTTACTTCTGTCTTGGTTTTTAGAAGATTTGAGCTCATGGTTTTCCCATATAAGACAGTGTATTTTCCTGATTAAAATATATCCCAGTATAAGAGTGGTAGGATTGGTTTAAGGAGCGTTAAGTTCAGACATTGATTGTTTCATTCAACGAGTCACCTTAAGAAGTTGTTTAAGGGCTGGAGTGGTGGCTCAGCGGTTATGGCGCTTGCCTGTCATGTTCAAGGATCCAGGTCCGAACCCCAGCACCATGTACACAACTAAGTGTCAGAGCAACGAAGGCCACACGAAAAACTTGATAAAATTGATTCTCTCTTTCTCTCTGTCTCTCTCTCTCTCTTAAAAAAAAATAAGAAGTTTTTTTTAAGCTTTTGAGACTATCTGTGAAATGGAATTAGTGATTCGCCTCTCTTGTACAGTATTTTGTAAAGAGTGGACTTAGTTTACATGCTGGGGTGTCAATGTTACAAGCAAGCACCTCTTTTTTCATAGATATGAAATGCAGTATGCTCCCCAGCCACCCCCAACAGTATGTCAGTTCATCACTGCCACTGAGATGACCCTGCAGCGGTACGCAGCAGACATCAACAGCAGACTCATCAGACAAGTGGAACGCTTGAAGCAGGAAGCTGTCACCGTGCCAGTGTGTGAAGATCAGTTGAAAGAAATTGAACGCTGCATTAAAGTTTTCCTTCATGAGAATGGAGAAGAAGGATCTTTGAGTCTAGCCAGTGTCATTATCTCTGCCCTCTGTACCCTTACAAGGTAGATCAGCCAACCTCATTCTGGACTGTTGGATTGTCCTAAAAACATTGATGCCTGTTGAGATTTCGTGTGCCTTAATGTTTAGTCCCAGCCCTGAGGATGCTGTCGTCTTTTCTTTGGTCTTGCCCTCTGTTAGAGTTGCTAGTTCTCGCTTGAGTCCATTTCACTGTGCAAGTAATTCTCTCATTTAGACGGAACCTGATGATGGAAGGCGCGGCTTCAAGTGCTGGGGAGCAACTGGTTGATCTGACTTCTCGAGATGGAGCCTGGTTCTTGGAGGAGCTCTGCAGTATGAGTGGAAATGTCACCTGCTTGGTTCAGTTACTGAAGCAATGTCACCTGGTACCTCAGGACTTAGACATCCCAAACCCTGTGGAGGCATCTGAGGCAGTTCACTTAGCCAATGGAGTATACACCTCGTTGCAGGTAGTTTAATTGCATTTGATTTATCTTAAATTGTTTAGTTTAGATATTGAGTTTTGTCTCTTATGTCTTTAATCCAGAAGAACAATTTGACTTCCCCCTTTGAATGTTACTTAGTCATTTAAAGTAGAGATCAATTTGAGGTTTGTACCTCTAACTTGGTCACAGTTGCATAAGTTAATTTTTAATTTATGGCACTTTAAGTTTCAAAATAAATAACTCATTTAAAGTCAGAAGATATTAAAATATGTTTCTCACACATTTATAGGAATTGAACTCAAATTTCCGACAAATCATATTTCCAGAAGCGCTCAGATGTTTGATGAAGGGGGAGTATACCTTAGAAAGCATGCTTCAGGAACTGGACAGTCTCATCGAGCAGACCACCGACGCTGCTCCTCTGCAGACTCTGGTTGAATCTCTCCAAGCTTATTTACGAAACGCAGCTATGGGGCTCGAAGAGGAAACACATGCTCATTACATCGATGTTGCCAGGCAAGTGGATGCTAGCTACGTCTTGTTTCCGGGTGACGGGATTCTGAGCTCTAACTTTACTGTAAATTTACTTGTAATTTTTAGAGCAGATACAATTATTTAATAAATGTTCATGTATATACAGGTGTTTAAAAATTTTTTATTTTGAAGTAATTACAGATTTATTAGAAGAAGTTGTCTAAGAAAAGGTATAGAAAGGTCTGTGTGCCTTGTCCCTTACCCAGTGTTGGCATCTTGCAGCTCTTGAGTTCTGTGGCAACACATGAGAGGGACAGCTGTACGCTCACAGAATGTATGTGGATCTCTGGTGACACATGTTCATTTTTGTGTGTATGCCTATGAAGTTCTTCACTTACATATGTTGTTTTTCAGCAGCGGTTTCATAAATGTGTGCACAGGTGCAAAGTTCAGGGTGGTGTTTTTCTTTTTTTAAAGCCAGCTCTAGTAACCCCGTGAAGGTGTCTGAGGTAGTTTACTTGGCTAATGGAATATACACCTCTTTTTCTCCCCTCCCCTTCTCCTCCTCCTTTTTTTAGAGAAAGAGAAAGAATCAATTTTATTTATCTTTCCATCTGGCCTCTGTTTCTCTGACACTTAGTTGTGTATGTGTGCTGGGGTTTGAACTCAGGTACTCACACATGCCCGGCAGGTGCCGTTACCACCGAGCCACCGCTCCAGCCCCCTGATGAATGCTTTTAAATGAGCTTACGTTTTATAAGTTTGTTTTAGTTATTGAACATTGTGTTTCTGATCTCTTTAACCCAGAAAAGCAGTTTGTCTTTGGAACTTGTTGAGATTGAGTAGTTCCTCCAGGCATGCATTATACTCAAAGCTAAGCCCTGAGCTCCTTTGTCCTTAGTAACTGAGGACCTCTTTTCTTTTTTTCTCTCCAGTGTTTGATTCACTACAGAAAGTATAACTAAGAGAGTAGAAGTCCCACTTTGCTTCCTCCAGTGAAAAATTTCAAAGATGCAAGAAAATAGACTAGTGTGATGAACTCCCTTTCTGCCACCTTTTGTAATTATCTGCTGGCCAGTCTCGTGTACATTGTGCTTTGCCCAATTAGAAGCATTTAAAAAAATTCTTTAGTAACACAGGAATTATGCAGTAAATTTGCTTGCTACTGTTTTAACCAAAAGGTAACAACAATTCCTTAATGTTGTCAGTTAGAAATTTCTTACTTTCTCATGCTACTTTTTAATTGTTGTACTCATGCGGTAAGAAAAAGACTAATAATAGTCCAGTAATCAGCTGAATAGCGATTTTAGATTATTCCCACAACAGCTTTTTCATAATTTCTGGCAATACTTAAAAAGGTTAGGTGCTAATTCAGTGCACCATTATTTTATACTAAGTTTGAGATCTCTTAATACCCAGGTTCCTCTACCCGCATATGGAGGACCATTTACTGTGTGCTTTGGATGACAAACATTCTGACCAGTTCTGTGGCAGCCTATCTGTGCCTTGTTTCAGAGAAAAGTTTTTTTTAATAATCTCAAGGAAAATGTCATACTGTCTTGTAGTTCTTTTTCCAATAGAGATGTCTGCGATTGACATTTTAAAGTTTCTTAAAATTCTCTTCTATTGTTTCCAGCTATTTGGAATGATTATTTATGTGTATGTGAGAAATATAGTTGATGCTAGTTAATCTTAATTTTTACGGATAGTAATAGTTAAATAGTAGGAATTGTATATTTGCTGTAATATAAAGTGTTTAGAGATAGTGCCTGGATCCATAAGCATTGCATAAGTCTTAATGATAATGTGAAATGTGAAGGTGAACTTAAAAAGTTAAAAATGTGGGGACTGGAGCTGTGGCTCGGCGGTTACAGCGCTTGCCTGGCATGCACGAGTACACAAGTTCAAACCCCTGCACCCACGTATGTAGCTGAGTGTTAGAGCAACGAAAGCCATGTGAAAAACTTAATAAAAAATTGATTCTCTGCCTCTCTCTCTCGCTCTCTCCCCCTTCCCATGTCCTTCTCTCTTTAAAAAAACAAAACAAAACAAAAAGTTAAAAATGTGCCTAATTCAAAATTAAATATGCCAAAAATGGCAGATGATTCAATTTGCATTGTATAATTGGTTCTACCAGCTTTAGGATTGTATCATTTCGACATTCTTCATTATGGGAATCCATGTTATATATTCTGAGTTGAAAGTGAGACTAACATTTTATGTAATAATTTTTAATGTCATTAATTTACGTTTGCATAAAATTTAATCAACAGTTGCTAAGTTGGAACCATTCGCTTCATGTTGTCATCGACTCTGAATACCATTTTATCACAGCCTCCTTTCCAGATGCCACTAAGACTTGGTATGCTTTGTACACCATGCTGAGAGTGTTGACCTTTGGTGTTCACCCGAATATATTATTCTTCTGTGAGAGTTTAAATCCTTTTTCTTTTCCCCTAGAATACTGCATGCTCAATATGGTGAATTAATCCAACCAAGAAATGGTTCAGTTGATGAAACACCAAAAATGTCTGCTGGCCAGATGCTTTTGGTAGCATTTGATGGCATGTTTGCCCAAGTTGAAACAGCTTTTGGCTTATTAGTTGAAAAGGTAAATGATGCCTTGGTTTTATGATTAAGTGCAGTGCAAGAGTTACGTAGTGTGTACACAGTGGAGAAATGAACTTCTCCCCTTTCGTTTATATAGTTAAACAAGATGGAAATTCCTGTAGCTTGGCGAAAAATTGACATCATACGGGAAGCCAGGAGTACCCAAGTTAATTTTTTTGATGATGATAATCACCGTCAGGTGCTAGAAGAGATTTTCTTTCTAAAAAGACTACAGACAATTAAGGAGTTCTTCAGGCTCTGTGGTACCTTTTCTAAAACATTGTCAGGTAATGTACTTTTAAACATGTGGGTTTAGTTGAGTAGTACTTCAATAGTGGGCACAGTGGAATGCACTTAATTGTGCATTTGTTAAGCCTTTGGGGCTTTAAACAGGTAGCATTGTTACATATCTTATTTTTGCATGAAATACTTCAAGAATATTTTCTTTTTTTTAGGATCAAGTTCACTTGAAGATCAGAATACTGTGAATGGACCTGTACAAATTGTCAATGTGAAAACCATTTTCAGAAACTCCTGTTTCAGTGAAGACCAAATGGCTAAGCCTATCAAGGCCTTCACAGCTGACTTTGTGAGGCAGCTCTTGATAGGACTACCAAATCAAGCCCTTGGACTCACGCTGTGTAGTTTTATCAGTGCCCTGGGGGTAGACATCATCGCTCAAGTAGAGGCAAAGGACTTCGGTGCTGAGAGCAAAGTGTCTGTGGATGACCTGTGTAAGAAAGCAGTGGAGCAGAACATCCAGACTGGGAGGTTCTCCCAGCTGGTCATGAATAGGGCAGCTGTGTTAGCGAGCTCCTACGACACTGCGTGGAAGAAGCACGATCTGGTGCGCAGGCTGGAAACCAGCATTTCTTCCTGCAAGACAAGCCTGCAGCGAGTTCAGCTGCATATCGCCATGTTTCAGGTGAGCCGTTGGGTGTTGCTTCTGAGTACTGGGGCTTGAACCAGGCGTGCTCAGTGCTGAGTTGACGCCCTCAGCTCCTTAGTAGCTGGGACTGCAGGCAGGCAGCACTGCACTCCACACAGGCTTTTTAAAATAATGCACTTCTCCTCAACATAGGGAACATGGAAAACTGGAGGAACTAATACAAAGCAAGCCAATACGAAAAAGAGAAACGTTGAGGCTTCCTCAGCTGTGCCAACCCAGAACACACGCAGCTTTCTTTCCCATTATTCCTTCTTTCTCTGTTAGCTCACTTGGACAGCTTTTGCCTTTTGCCTTTGTCTCCCTCGGGGCTGTAGGATAGACATTGTCCGCATCAGCAAGGATTGTCCGTTAACCTGATTTTTAATGGTGAAATTCTTTCATTATGTAGATGTTTATCCTGTGTTAAACATATAATTAAGGTTAGCTCTAAAGCGCTGATGCTCTGATGATGTGATAGAATAGTTTTAGGTCTAACTAAATCTGTCTTCATTTTGGAAACTATTATCATTTTTATTCATTGAAGTTGAGGGATTGAACCTAGGGGCATTTTCCTGTAGAATTATGTTCCCATGCAACCTCACATTGCTTATTTTTATTTTAATTCTTTGAGACAGGGTCTTATTAAGTTGCTCAGGCCCTAAACTTGTGATCCACTTGCCTCAGCCTCCTGAGTAACGGGTTTGGGAGCTGTTTTTAGAAGCCTGTTTTTGTGCTTCATTTGGAGAGACAATTTGACAACACAGCTTTGGTGTGAGCTGGATTTGGATTTAAACCAGACTTTGGTATATAAATTTATGTTAACTTCCCTAAGTTCTGATTTCCTTATCTGCAGAATCACAGGATAACTGTGAGGGTTGAATGTAATGATAGATGTAAGATGGTAAGCAAAATATAAATGCTACCTGTGTTTCTTCTTCCTTTTTAAATATTTAGGCCTCAGTATTTTTAGTAGCTTCAAATAAGTTGTAAGGAATTAGAATTTCTGGAGTCTTTTTTGGCATAAACAATGGTTACTTTATATCATTTATATTAAACCTGTGTCCCAAAAGTAGAATTGGTGGTTTCAGCTCAGAGCAAGAAACCAATATATTTTCTTTCTTGGTGATTTTATCATTAGCTATTTTCTTTACCTCACAAATAAAGAAAAAACTCCTAAAACTGCATTTATTCTATATTAATTGTTTGGTATCTTTTGGGGGGAAGTTGATATATTTTGCTTCTTCTAAAAAATATTTAAAGCTGTGAAGCTTGAAATATTTTGTAATTTTTTCCCTTAACATCGACAGTGTTATAGAAAACATGAAAGGTTTTTTTCTTTTCTTTTTTAAAATCTGAACATATTCAAATTTGCAAGCCCCCCACCCCCTTAAGAGAGAATCAATTTTATTAACTTTAATTTTTCATCTGATTTTCATCGCTCCAACACTTGGTTGTATATGTGGTGCTGGGGTTCCATCTCAGATCCTCACGCATGCCAGGCAAGCGCCATACCACTGAGCCACTGCTCCAGCCCCCAGTGTATGCCTTCTATTCTCTATTCTTTGTGGGTGTTGAGCCGTGACCTTTGTATGCAAAGCTTGCACTCTTACCACTGAGCTACATTTCTCCAAACCACTGTAACTCTTGAACTGTAGCTGCTGTTCTTGGGAATGTCGGTGGTCCCCATTAGAACGTACGTAATGGCTTGATCCTCTCTAACCAGTTGTCTGTCATTTTCCTTTTTCCTTTCTTTCCTTTTTTTCTTTTTAACCTTCTGTTTGGAGAGGTCCTTTTTTGTGACTGCTGCTCCCAGTTTTTTCCAGTCTCCTGCATAGCCTTCACTCTGGGCACCCACACCTGCAACTACCACCAAGCCTACTATGTGATTGTCTCTTGGGGGGATTGTGTGCTTTTCATACAGATGACTAAACATTTTCAGAATTGCTCTTCTCCCCTGGAAGAATCCGTTCTTTTGTAATGTTTCTTGTGTTACTCCTACCTGCTTTCAGCCCCTTTTATTTTGAGACAGGGTCTTGCTAAGTTTCCCATACTGGCCTCAGACTACATTCCTCCTGTCTCAGGGACACCACACCTGGCTTTCAGCTGGGTTTGACCTCCCCTATTTATCTGAAGAGATTTTGGGGTTTTTTTCTTTTGGTATTGTTACATTTTTTCTTCTTTGAACAGTGGCAACATGAAGATCTGCTTATCAATAGACCTCAAGCCATGTCTGTCACGCCTCCCCCTCGGTCTGCTATCCTAACCAGCATGAAAAAGAAATTACATACTCTGAGTCAGATTGAAACTTCAATTGCAACTGTGCAGGTGTGTTTCCTCAGTTCTTCCCTCCAGCACTTCTTAATTACGTTTTTAATTAGGAGTAGAAATATACTAAGAATTTCAGGTTTTTAACGAATTTGATAATTGCTGTGCCTTAATACATATGAAGGGGACCATGGTGATAGGATAAACTTGATAAACTTGGGATTTTTGTTTGTTTACTCAAATTTACATAAGCATTTACATCTGATTTATTATTACTGTCTATGAGGCTTGGGCATAGAATTTTGTGATGTACAACATATTCTTTTAAATTATTATTGTCTGTATTCAGCTAAATATTTACTTCCGAGAAATGGGCTGGAGCGGTGGCTCAGTGGTAGAGCACCTGCCTGGCATGCACAGGGACCCGGGTTTGAATCCCCAGCACCACATACACAGCCAAGTGTCAGAGAAACAGAAACCAAATGAACAAATAAATAAGATTCTCTTTCACTTCTCTCACTCTCTTTAAAATAAATAAATTAATTAAAAGAAAGTGGTCTTGATGAGGGTTATGCATATCTTCATGTTTTATGTCTTTTTTGCCTTATGTGCTCAGCAGTGACTTGTTTTTATAAATTAATAGTAGTGTAAAATCAAGTGTAGTTACTTATGTAGTTGGGGTATTGAGGATTGCACCCTGGGTTACTCTGCCACTGAGCTACATTTGCAACTCTCTTTACTTTTCATTTTGAGACAGGGTCTCATTAAGTTGCCAAGGCTGGCCCCGACCTTTGAATCCTCTGTTCCAGCCTTCTGACAGCTGGGATTACAAGTATGCACCATAGTACCTGGCACTTATGTGATATTTTAAATTTTTGTAATGAAAATTTTTTTTGAGCTCCAGTCTTTGAAGGTTGAAATAATCTTTCTCAGACTGGGACGTAACTCAGTGGCAGAGTGCTAGTCTAGAACGTGTGAAGCCCTAGGTTCAATCTCTAGTACCACAAAAATAAAACAAAAATAATAACTTTTCTTTATATTTATCAGAAAATAGGTGTCATCTTTTCAATTTAAAGAATTAACTCCCGTCCTTTCCTTCTAATTTTAGAGCTATGTGTATGTTTGGGGTGTGTGTGTCTTTGAATGCCTCCACCTGAAATTTTGAATAAAGAATGAAATACCTTTAATATATAAAACCTCCTTGCCATGATTTTTTGCCATTATTCATAAACTTGTGAGTTTGTAGGAATTCGACTTTAACTTTTCACAACCAAAACTGTGAATGGATCTTCTTTAGAGATAGCATATATATTGGTTGCCTAGCATGCAGTCTGCCTCTGTGCCATATCCCCCAAACCCCTCCCCCCACCACCACCACCACCTTTTGCAGTACTGGGAATTGAAGCCAGGGATACTCTACCGCTGTGCTTTATCCCCAGCCATTTTTATCTTTTCATTTTGAGACAGGGTATTGCTAAGTTGCCAAGTCTGGCCTAGAACTTTTGATCCTCTTGCCTCATCCTTTTGATTAGCTGGGATCACAGCCATTTGCCTCTGATCCTGGTCTGTCCTCCCTCCACTCCCCAAAAAATTTATTTGAAAATAAAAATGACAGTTCCCAGCACTGCTGCATTATTTGAACTTATCAAACGGCGCCAGCAAATGTGTTCATTTGCATCACAGTTGAACAGTTCAGTCTCAAGAGTTAGAGCTCCATTTATTACTGAGTGTGAGTCTTGGTGGAAGTAGAGACTTGACTAAAATGATAAGGAAAAGTAAAAAACTTGTGTAAATTTTAAGACAGTAAACTGAAAACCAGTTTTCTTCTGAGACTTGTTTTGCTTTAAATAGAGTGAAATCAAGATGAATTCTAAAATGAAACCAATAAAAGGTGTTTTCTAAATTTTACACGTTCCATCCTGCTTCTTTTGAATCTCTCTCTTGTGTTATGTAAAATGCTTGGCAGATAGGAAGTGGCGAGTATCCTGAACATTCATGGAGATTCTGCTGGCTTTTATAGGAGAAACTGGCAGCCCTGGAAGCAAGCATCGAGCAGCGACTCAAGTGGGCGGGTGGTGCCAACCCTGCACTGGCACCTGTACTACAAGATTTTGAAGCAACAATAGCTGAAAGAAGAAATCTTGTCCTCAAAGAGAGCCAAAGAGCAAGTCAGGTATGCTGACCATGTACACCTCATTTTGCTCAAGATTGTAGAACTGATTGGAGGTTATATATAATACCCCTTGGAGAAGGAAGGGAAGAATCCTATTCCAGTTCACAAAGCTAGATTGATAGACCTTTCTGCACATCCTTTAGACGGAGCTACAGCTGATTATTTCTCTAAACCCTTATTGTTTCCCACTTAAAAAATATTAACTAGATTCATCTTCTATTAATTCCATATTTTTTAAAGCTTCTTATGTGCCAGGACTTTGTAATTCTGCCAGGAGTTATGGATTAAGTTTGTTGTAGTTGGGAGCAGACACACATGCAAACCCAAAAAACCTATTATGGAAATGTTCAATCAATTACACATTCAGACTAATGAAATGATACCGCATATCCATATCAATAAAATTTAAAAATATTATTAAATAATAATTATAAATAATTGATATTATTTATAGTTAAATATTATAGTTTTGATTATGTTACTATTTAAAATAATAATTAAATAAATAATTATTTTAAGCCTTGTTTCATCTATATTCCCTGCTTTTCTTCCCATCCATATTTAATGTCAGTCCCAAATATTATATTCTTTCATCTGTAAATTTTTAGTACGTACCTTTTCTGAGAGGAACTTTTTAAAAATGTAACACAATGTTTAATCATACCTTTAAAAATATGCTTAATACTGCAAGATATTAGGTTAGTATTGTGAAGTGAGGCAGGAGTAGAAGCAATATTCTGGGAGATATGCTTCCTGAAATTTGAATGTAACACAAGTTATGGCAAAATGTGATGCAGTTTTATTAATGTGTACATTTTCTGTGTAAAGATAATCATGTAGGAGATACATTTACTTAATAGTTCTCTGGACCTAACAGTACATATTGACCAAAATTGTATATTTATTTACAGACTTTATGAGAATTTAATCTGTTTCCTGAAGGGTCATAATTTTCAGAACCAATTCCAGTCTGAATTTTGGAAATGAGTATGCACTATTTTCTCATATCATTAATTACCTCCTCCTTCCACCCCTATTGGTTGTTGTGTTGCTCTCTTCACAGGTCACTTTTCTCTGCAGCAATATCATTCATTTTGAAAGTTTACGAACAAGAACTGCAGAAGCCTTAAACCTGGATGCTGCATTATTTGAACTTATCAAACGGTGTCAGCAAATGTGTTCATTTGCATCACAGTTTAACAGTTCAGTCTCAGAGTTAGAGCTCCGTTTACTACAGAGAGTGGTGAGTCTTGGTGGAAGTAGAGACTTGTTTAAGGCCAGTGTCACACTGTCAGTCAATTCAGTATATTCACTCAGGTTACATGTATTAAGCATATATTATAAATGAGATGTTCTTATGAAGGATACAGTGAGGATTAAATCTAGCTTTTAGCCCTCACGGACCTTGTGTATTTTATAGTATAATGAATGAAGAAGTGAGGAGGATTCACAGCTACAGCACACTGGGAGTTTGGAAGGGAGGAGTGTACGGCAGTGATTCAGATGCACTGAACATAGAGTAGTGGACAAAGGGCTGTTGGGGAAGTGAATGCTAGAAAGGTGAGTGAAGTCTGGAAATTTCAGGTTGATAAATTCAGTGCTTGTGTTTTGTGGAAAGGCTTTGAGTGACCTATAGGAGACTCTGGTTTCATTTCAATAAATCAGAGTAAGTTTAGGGACCCTGATGTAGCTCATCTTTGTTACTTCAAATTATTTCTCAGGTATTAAACTTGAGGCATTTATACCCTGTATAATTGTGCAGAGAAGTGAGAAATCTTTACATTTCATGGACTGTCATATTGTTAAGTACTGTTTTGTAGGCAGTTAAGACACAGCTCCTGAGGGTCTCTTGTCTTGGCGCGGGTGGGGACAGCAGTGGTGATGGATGATTAGTGTCATTCCACTTGATTCTTAAATGCTTGTTCTGTTTAGGACACAAGTCTTGAACATCCTATTGGTAGCTCTGAATGGCTTCTGTCAGCACACAAGCAGTTGACCCAGGATATGTCTACTCAGAGGGCAATTCAGACAGAGAAAGAGCAACAGATAGAAACAGTGTGTGAAACCATCCAGAATCTTGTTGATAATATAAAGACTGTGCTCACTGGTCATAACAGACAGCTTGGGGATGTCAAACATCTCCTAAAAGCAATGGCTAAGGTAAGACTCACAGTATTATAGTATTGACATAGTTCGTTCTCGCTCTCACTCACACAGAATTACAGGTCGTTTTGTTTACAGTAAAAGTGATATTAACAAAAAACAATTTGAGTCTCACTTTCCATCTTGTTTATAACTGAGTTAATTTGTGTTTTCATCAGCTGCTTTTTTGAAAGTAGGTATGACTTTGTGTGCATAGAGAAACTGAGGCTTAAATTCACTGAATGTCATATAATTTGTAATGGAACTGAGACTTGAGCTTAGTCTGAGAATTTAGATTTTCAGCCTGTCTTCCTTTTCCCCACCTATCCCTCCCTCCATATAATTTGCTGCCAAAATCAATAAAATATTGTCACTTCCCTCCAGTATCCTGGGCAGTCTAGTTAGTAAGGAATCTGAGTCTTCAGAAAAGGCTTAATTACAACTTCATTTTTATAAAACTTAAGTAATTTAATTTTAAAACTTTTATTTTACAGTTTATATTTGGTGCTGGAAACAAAGGTCTTGTAGAAAAGAAGTTATAGACTGTAAGCAGATCAAACACACTACTATTTGAAATGTTCTCACCTCTTAAGTGACTGTCGTAAGATTGATTTCTCAGACAAGAACCATTTTTCCTAATCATTTGCATGTTCACTATAGGATGAAGAAGCTGCTCTGGCAGATGGTGAAGATGTTCCCTATGAGAACAGTGTTAGACAGTTCTTGGGTGAATATAAATCATGGCAAGACAACATCCAGACAGTTCTGTTTACATTAGTCCAGGCTATGGGGCAGGTTCGCAGCCAAGAGCATGTTGAAATGCTCCAGGAAATCACTCCCACCCTGAAAGAATTGAAAACACAAAGTCAGAGGTAAGAATGCCTTTCAGCCAAGATTTGTAAAATGTAAGCAGAATATTTGGTGTAAGTTTCTTTCTCTTGTTTAATTTTTTTCAGCTTTGTTCATATTTGTGAAAGTGGTTATCTGGTAATAAAACATTTTATAAATAAACATTTTATAAATTTTGTATTTCAGTATCTATAATAATTTAGTGAGTTTTGCATCACCCTTAGTCACCGATGCAACAAATGAATGTTCAAGTCCAACATCATCTGCTACTTATCAGCCATCCTTTGCTGCAGGTAGGAAAAGATACCTGTATGTTGATGTTTTCACAGTCTATGCATAGGTGCTATGCTCTTTGGCTTAATCTACTGTGTTTTTAGTCACAGTCCCATCATACATCAAAAATTTTTGGCTTATCTCTAAAACTACTTGAGAGACCAAAAGTACCTTGTATTCAAATGCTTCTTAAAAATTTATTTTATGAGTCAGATGCAGTGGCACATGCCTGTAATACTATACTGTGGAGGCTAAGTTAGGAGAATTGAAAGTTTGTTCATTTTATAGCCTGAGCAATTTATTGAGAACTTGTCTCAAAACTCAGAAAGCACTGGGGATATAGCTCGGTGGTAGAATATTTGCCTTGCTGTGCGAGGCTTTGGATTGAACCCTTTGTACTGCTCACCCCAAATTTTACATACATACATATATATATATAAAATTTTTTTTTTTTTTTAGAGAGGGATAGTGAGAGAGTGACAGAGAATCAATTTTATTTAGTTTTTTCATGTGGCCTTCATTGCTCTGACACTTCGTTGTGTACGTAGCGCTGGGGTTTGAATCCCTGTACTTGCGCATGCCAGGCAAGTGCCGAAACCGCCAGGCTACCGCTTCAGCCCTCCACCCCAAATAATTTTATACATACGTATCTACATATCTGTATATCTTCATAAAATGTTTTTATATTAATGTATATAAAATGATTTCATTTATACATACACATATGTATTTAAAATGGTTAGAATATATATGCCTTTTGAGGCTGGAACTGTTGGCACAGACCTATGATCCAAGCTGTTTGGGAGACAGGAAGACTGCAAGTCTGAGGCTAGTCTAAGCAACTTACACCCTGTCTCAAAATTAGAAGGAAAAAAATATTCTTTCTTTCTGTATTTTCTTTCCTTTTTTTTAAAGGGCTGGTAGTGATAGACTGTAGATGTCACCCTGGGTTCAGTCCTAGTACCACAAAAATAAATAAGGGTTGGGGGGATTCCCCCCCTCATAAGTTTCTGTTGGGAAATTTAGAAAAATGTTTAATAGAAAAATTAATAGTTCTTTCCAACTAAAGGTAAAGACCACTGTTTTGCTTTTTACTTTTCTGTATGTGCTCATATGCACATATGCTCATATGCACATACTTTTCTGTATGTGCTCATATGCACATATATTGGCATCACTTTACAAATGCAATTTTTATTTTTCTATTTAATAATGAATGAAACTTGTCTTTTTTTTTTTCTTTCTCTTTTTTGCAGTGGTGTTGGGTATTAAACGCAGGTGCACTTTACCACTGAGCTACATCCCCAGCCCTTTTTAAATTTTGTTTTTATTTAAATTTTGAGACAGGGTCTTTATAAGATGCTCCGGCTATTTTCAACTCGTGATTCTTTCGCCTCAGCCACCCAGATTGTGGGATTACGGGTGTTTGCCACCGCACTCTGCTCCCTATCATTAAAGTCTTTTTAAAACGACTTAAGGGGTTAGAGCGGTGGCTCAGCGACTTTGGAGTTTGCCTGGCACCTGTGAGGATGCGGGCTTGAACCCCAGCACCACATATACAACGAAGTGTGGGAACAACGAAAGCCACATGAAAAACTAATAATAAAACTGATTGTCTCTTTCTCTCTCACTGTCCCTCTCTCTTTAATAATAAATAAATAAATAAACAATGGCTTAATAAACAGAGAATCAATTTTTATTGAGTTTTTCACATGGCTTTCGTTGCTCTGACACTTAGTTGTATACATGGGTGCTGGGGTTTGAACCCATGTACTCATGCATGCTGGGTAAGCGCCTTAATGGTCGAGCCACCGCTCCAGCCCTGTTTGTGGTTTTTTTGATGCCACATCTGGTGAATAGTGAACATCATTGTACACATACATTTCTGAACATCTTGCCACTTGGGCTCTTTCTGGGATGACAGTGGCTAAGTCAGTGGATGACTTAGAAGTTGTTAAAATCAGTTTATTTTCAAGGCTGTAGTTAAGTATTTAATTTGGGGTATTTACCACCACCTATTTCTTGCTGTCCTCTTTGTTCCCCCTACGTTTTCTGTTTACATATAAATTGAGCTACCATCTCTTCCTCTGCAGCAGTCCGGAGCAACACTGGCCAGAAGACTCAGCCAGATGTCATGTCACAGAATGCTAAAAAGCTGATTCAGAAAAATCTTGCCACATCAGCAGATACTCCACCAAGCACCATCCCAGGAACTGGCAAGAGTGTTGCTTGTAGTCCTAAAAAGGCTGTGAGAGACCCTAAAACTGGGAAAGGTAATTAGTTGAAATAAGAATGCTTTGGGTCAGGAGTGGTGGCTCAGTGGTTGGAGAGCTTGCCTGGCATGCATGAGGACCTGGGTTCAAACCCCAGTGCCACAACTAAGTGTTAGAGAAACAAGGGCCAGATGAAAAACTAAATAAAATTGATTTTCTGTCTCTCTCCTCAAAAAGAAAAAAATAAAATAAAAGCCTTTAATTTTTACGTGGAATTGTGATCTGACTTCCATGTCTTCATTGCTACATAGCTGTGCAAGAGAGAAACTCGTATGCAGTGAGCGTGTGGAAGAGAGTGAAAGCCAAGTTAGAGGGCCGCGATGTTGATCCGAACAGGAGGATGTCAGTTGCTGAACAGGTGACTAGTTTTTAAACTTGATCTGCGTGCTTTAATGCTGCTGGAAAAGTGTAAGTTTAATTGTCCCTGCGCATTTCTTTGGTGTCTCACCAGGAGATAAGGATCTTAACATATTTTCAGAGATTTTGGGTAATAGCTCTAAATTATCACATAGTTACCGTTTTACTTTTTTTTTTTTTTTTTTAAAAGCATTTTAAGGTGTGATCCGTCCTTGACATCCTTTGAACTCGAGTTCATTTGTATTTGATTTGTTTATTTTTTGGTAGTGGGGATTGAAATCAGATGTGCTCTACCACTGAGCTACATCCCTAGGCCTTTTTAAAAATCTTTTCTTTATTGTTTTTTATTTTGAGTCAGGGTCTTCCCAAATTCCCAGGCTGACCTTGAACTTGTGATCCTTCCGCCTTAGCTTTGCTAGTCACTGGTGAGCTTCGGTGCACAGCGCTCAGCTGCATTTAAAGTGGGCTACCTGAAGGTTTCAAATGAAATACTGATGTCATTTTAGGTGCAGGAGTATCTGTAAAGCCTCCTTAAGAGTTAGTAGGTATTTGCTTGACGTTATTGCTCTGAAATTTTCTCAGTAGTGTTATTAATATTGTATATATAAATTTGAAGGTGATCTCTTTAAGCCTCACCTGCTTATTTTGAAGTGTTCGGAATGCCCGTTACTTTTTTGCCTAGATGTACCAGTTCTTAACATTTTCTCACGTTGGCTTCATCGTTCTTCATGTGTATGTAACATGTATTTCACATGTGTAACTTCAAGGGTGTCTTCATTTTGGGATCCATAATGCTAAGGGTTGTGACTTTCCCAAGATGTACACTTAATCACTTTTTCCTGTCATTGTCACTACGTGTCCTTTGGGGATTAGAAACTTCCTGTGAATTCATAGAACTTGTATGTGAACCATGTCCACTCAAGTTCTCTGGCTTTAAATACCATCCTGCCTATTTTTACAGGTTGACTATGTCATTAAGGAAGCAACTAATCTAGATAACTTGGCTCAGCTGTATGAAGGTTGGACAGCCTGGGTGTGAGTAGCAAGACAGTAGATGCGTCTGGTTAAGCGAGGTCAGACATCCACCAGAATCAACTCAGCCTCAGGCATCCAAAGCCACACCACAGTCGGTGGTGCTGCAACTGGGGGCTTACTCTGAGGAAACCTAGGAAATCTCGGTGCACTAGGAAGTGAATCCTGCAGGACAGCTGCACTCAGGGATACGCCCAACACCATGGCCTGCAACCCCAGGGTCAAGGGTGAAGAAAGCAAGCTCACCGCCTGAACACGGAGATTGTCTTTCTGCCACAGAACAGCTGCAAACGTGTCAGGAGGTTAGCTGAGAAAGAAATCGGGATGCTGCGGAGCACAGAGTGATTTGGAACTCCATTCCACCTGACCCTGTGTGTACAAGCCAGGAAAAACAAACCCCGCTCAGAAACAGAGAAAACTGGGGCCGCGAAGAAATCACAGCCAAGGAAGATTTGATGCGTTCAGATTCTCGTGAACACTTGTTGCTTGGCAACAGTACTGGTTGGGTTGACCAGTAAGTACAAAAAGGCTGAGAGATACGAATTTCAGAAATGGACTGAAAATGGAGAGCTATGTAACAGATACACTACATTGGAAGAACTTACTTCTGAAATGAAGGGAAAAACCACCCCACTGATCCCCATTCCTCCCCACCCTTTTTACCGAATCTAGTAGATTAACCATCTTTCAGACTCACTTTTATTTCAATCCTTATGTTTCATATACTCCCATCTCCATGCCGTTAATTTATATTTGGAGAGATAAACAGGAATTTCTCCAAAACCACTGATAACATGGAAAATTCAAGGATTGTTTAAAGGTTTGGTGATCACATAGAAAATGTAATTCTGGTTATTTAAGTCATTTCTGTGATTCTATCATGTACAGTTTCCAGAATTGTCACTGTGCATTCAAAAGTAATGAATCTAACAGACATTTGATTTAATGTACACTTCCCTTTGCTTATAGTGTGCATTTTTGGAGGTCATTCAGATTTTCCCTCTTCTGTGATTGCTGTAGTTTCTTTCATAGAAAGTAGCTAATCCAATGTAATCTTTTACCTTTTTAAAAACCAGGATAGAGTACTTTAATTTAGAGTTTTACATTGTTGATGACAGATTAACAATAAAGTGATGTTCTGGTGGAGGTAGAGTGAAATGTTTAATTCAGTTTTCTCATTTGATACTTTTAATTTGCAAATTGTAAATTAAAAGTGTTTTAGTTTACCTGGCATTTTAGGGTATGTTGTACATGAAACATCAGCCAATGTGATAACCTCCAGCATCTTTTATTAAGTTCAGTTATTAAAGTAGTCTGTGAAGTGCTTTACTTTTCACATAATTCTAATAGCTGCTGTTCAGTGATATAGTTTAATGAATTAATGATTAAGGTTTCCTTAAATTTAGCATTGCATTGCAGTACAGACTGACTGTGAGCTAAATTACTGATCCAAAATAAAAGTCCAGTCTAGGATTCTTAAAATCACGTATCAAAGTGGAACACAATTAAACTCTTGATTGAGTACATTTTCTTGCATTGTTAGAGATTAGGATGGACAGTCGTCACTGTCTACTTGCCTGTCTTCACAGACAAACTTGAAAGGTAGTAAGGAAAATTTCACATGCTCTGGGCCTTTTCTGTGTTCTAATTGCCACATTAATCTATAATCTTCAGATACCTGTGAGAGAATTCATTTGAGTATCAGTACTTTCTTTATACTTTAACAAGTATTGCAAGAAAGGTGGTATATTTGAATACCCACGTGTCCAATAGCAAGCTAAGGAAACTCGCACATCAAATTTTCTTTTCCTCGTTGATTTTTGAACCTTATTTTCACACTCAAAACAGCCTAGCTGGAGTAATAATGCCATATTGTATTTTGCACACTGCTTTATTTCCTGGAAGCATTTGGGAGCTACTGCATTCATTACTTGATTACCTCTGCTCTCTCAAGGTTAAATAGTCTTTTCAGCAACCTTCTTTGTCACCAGGAAAAACTTATCATGGTGATAAAACCAGTTCACACTTGTCCTGATAGTATTCAGAAATTGCTTCCACTTTGGTGACAAAGATAAATGAAAGAGGTGAATTTCATTGCCTGTGGGCTTCAGGCTTCAGAGGTACTACCTGGCACCTTATCCAAGCAAAACAAGACAGCTTTATTTATTTAAAAAAAAATGTGCCTCTGGTAAATTACCCATCACTTTTGTTTTAAAATGGTCCCTCAGAAAATCGTGTGGCTATACAGTGTGTGTTTGGTCATAGGGCAGATAGATAGGAGTAACTAATGACTTCAGAGCTTACTCTTCACTGCACTCTGAGAGACCCTGGTCTGTAAGGTTTGGCTTCCTCTGTGATGTCATTCTGGAAATAGCCCCACCCCTTTGAACTTTTGTAAGAGACCTCCTCAGACTGGGAAGATGGGGCCATATTTTGGGGATTATCTTGTAAAATACTGTAGAGTGCTGTAATTTTGAAGTCACACATTTTTGATGATGAAATACCTGTAGAAAAACCAGGGATCTTTGTCTGTGTGTCTGTCTCTTCCTTCCATTCTTCCTCTTTTTGTCTTCCCCTCTCTCAGTTCAAGGGGTACAGAATAATCTACAAGCAACCTCTTCTACTAAAAGTACCCTTGGAAATTTGAAGTTTATCTTAAGTGTCATCTTTAATTTGCCGGAATTGCCTATTTTTTAGTTGATTTCTCTACAAAGCTGTGGAGGCTTAGTAGTTTATGGAGCTATTTCTCTTTTACTGTTTCTTTGGTGTGTCGTGTAATTTCTCTATTTCTGGTTGAGTTCATAACAATTTGCTGGATGATTATTAAGTTCCTTTTGTGTCTGAGTTCTTTTTGAGATATGTGAGATTTCTGTGAGAATTTGATAATCAGGCTCTTGATCTGCTTCCCTGAATAGCTCTTTTAGAGCTCAAACCCCAGGTTCAGGGTGAGGATTTATAATACAAAGGAAAATTCCCATCATTTCTGTCCTTAACACTTGCTTCTATTACCTAAGCTTAGTAAGTAGTTTTAATATTGTCCAATGTTCGATGTTATCTGCATTTTTTTTATTATTATTATTTTTTTAATTGTGGTTGTTCTGATGTGTGAAATTTAAGGAAAGAGCCATTTAAAAAATGCCGCACAGGGCAAGTACAGCCAAATATTAGAGTTGATGTGCAATCTTAGGTCCTTTTTAATCTGGGGTATTATAGGCAGTACTTTAGATCAAAGTCTTCCTGGCCTGTTTTCCTCCACCTTTTTGTAACTATTCTGGGGCTTACTCTTTTGGCAGTACTGAAATCAAAGGAGCTGGTTCTTCTTTTCTCCCGATTCTTTTCATATTAATGAAAGCACCTACAACTAGCCTCTTACTCTTAGCCTGTTACTCCTAGTCATGTATGTTAGATATCAGTGAGCGCGTTACTGTTAGCACATTTAAGCATCTTTGTTTTACAGAAATTATTAGACGAGTACAAAAACCAGTGTTCCATTTTATGTCTTGTTGAGCTTGTAAAAAATGCCAATAATTTAGAATTAGAATGTTCCTGCCCTTAAATCAAGGAGGTAGAAATACGAATGCAAGAGTCACTTAAAGGAAATAGATCTTGTTTTCAATTATTTGGGTATCATTCCTCCTGTGGGGAGATACTAGCAAGCAGCAAAAAGGTTTCATATGTTGGGGAAGGGAGAAATTATCTTATGAAGCCCTAAGTGTTTGCTGCACTTTGCCTGCTTTTTGGCCTGAGTGACAATGTCACTATCCTTCTTCTCAGAATGGCAAACTGACCCTTATTCCAAGAAGCTTTTAGGTTTAGGGGTTAGTTGTAAAGCCACCACTTAGGGTCCCTTGCTTTCCACTGGAATTTGGCTGGTCTTACTAGGAGAAAAAGAGTAGTGCTAATATAAAAACTGTCATACGATTAGCTCAGGGTTTCAAGATGGTAAACTTAGATCGCATGTTGTTCTGAAATGCAGACTTTGAGAATGTTTTCTTTCAAAACAGGCTGATTTAGTTGTTTTGTTTTTTTTTTTCTTCTTTCCCTGACAAAGTTTCAGCTCCTGTTCAAAGTAATTGCATCACTTCTTTTTCTGGTTTAAATTTTCCTTGTATTTCCACCTGTAATGTCAGTGGCAACATCATATTTCACTTGTTAATTTTGTTTTTAACCCTTATAAGAGCAAGTTGAGTTGAACTGAATCTTCCTTGTCCTAGTAATATTGTATAAATAGTGGCTTCTCTGTATGGAAGGTTGTAATGCCTCCTGATGGATATAATTTTGTGATTGTATTTAAGATTAAAAGTTGAATAAACCACACCAGCTTCCTGAAAATGTTCATAATGCATCTTTTGGAAAACAAAAGTTTATGCCTACTTTTGCATATTTGCATTAATATGGCGGAGATTACATGAGATACCTGTTTTTCAAAAAATAAAGGTTCAGTCTTAAAAGATGCAGCATTTAAGCTCTGAATTTATTGGTTGAAGTAGGCTCCAGAAAAATTCATCTTGGGACACGGGTAGCACTCCTCCACCCCCCCAGCCCACCACTTTGAAACCATTAATTACCTTTAAAAATTAAATTACAACCTTAATTCTCAAAAAAAAATTATTTTACTCAATGTTCTGTTTTTGAACAGCAATGGGAATTTTACTTCCATGGGAAAGTACTTAGTATTAAGCTTTTAAAGCTCCAGCAGACCACTTTAGACAAATGTTTGTTCCCTGGGCATGAAAGCCCTGAAGGAAGATAGAAACTGTTCAGCTATTCATATGGTGAAGGTGACATTTATTGCTGCTAGGTTCTGTTAAGAGGATTTATGCTAACATATTACTGCTTAATCATTTGGCA
>PVKS010023024.1:0-32938 GCA_004027875.1 Aplodontia rufa
GCGCCGGCGGCCGCGGCCCGCAGCTCGGGCGCGCGCGGCGCGAGGTGGTGGTGGTGGGCCGCGCTGGCCGCCAGCTGCGACTCGAGCGAACCCACCAGGTCGCTCACCACTTTCTCGTCCACCTCGCTGTTGAAGAAGACCTCGTCCAGCAGATCCGAGCCCGCCGCCATCTTTCCTCCTCGCCGCCGCCGCCGCCGCCGCTCGGCCGAGCGCGCCTGGGCAGGAGGAGGTTCCAGCGGGGCGCGGGGCGGGCGGGGGGCGGCGCGCGGGGCGGGCGGGGGCGCGGCGGGGGGCGGGGGAGGGGCGGTGTTCTGCGCAGACGCGGCGGCGCGCGCCTCCCCCGCCCGCGCCTCGGCGCGGCTGATTGGCTGCGGCGCGCGCTTAAAAGGCGCGGCCAATGGCCGCGAGCGCCAGAGGCCGGGCGGGGGTTGCTGGTACCGGTCCTTGTGAGGGTGCTGGTGGTGGTGCAGGCACCAGTAGGGGCGGGAGGCGTGGGTGGCGGTGGCGGTGGCGGTGGCGGTGGCGGTGGCTGTGGCGGCGGCGGCGCTGGCCCTCGGGGCCAGTGGCTAGCGGCCGCTGTGCGGGCGGTGGATTCGCTCTTTGTCTCCGCCGCTCCAAAATGGCTGCGTCGAGCCGGGCGGAGGACGCAGCCGGACGACGCGGGCTCCAGTGGAGCACCGGTAAGCGCCGCGCCTGGAAGCTGAGTTCTGCCCTTTATTTTTGTTTGGGGGCGGGAACGGCAATAAATCGCCTAAACCGACGCGTGCACGCAGATGGTCTCTACCCCTCCCGGGAACACGGCTCGCCCCCCTTTCTGGGACGCGGGTGTCATTGACACTGAAACCAGCGGGTTTCCTCTTCCCCACCCTCTACGCACTTGGAAATGCCCAGAAACGGCCCTGAAAGGCCCCCGATCCGGACCCCACTGCCGCTGCGGCCCTGGTTCGCCCTCACCGGCTGCGGCCGCTGGAGAGCAGCCAGCCCGGGCGGGACTGCTGCGCTCGCAGGCGGCGACCCGGCGCTGCCAGATCCCCCTGAAACCTTCCCAACCCGCTGCGGAGGACTGCCGCGGCGACCCTCCCCCGTCCCGTGACACCAGGGTCCCCAACGTGCAGCACAGATTGGAGCCCGGGAAAGGTGCTCTCGGATGGAGTGTTCGCGAGAAATCCTAAGGTACGACGGGAATTTCCTAGCTGAACGTTAGTCCCCCGAGGACCGGAACGTGAATGAAACAGAGGCTGAGTGTGAGGAAGCCCGGGGGCGCTGTGCCCCACTCCAAGGACACCTTAGGCTCAGCATGGGCCTGAGTCTTCCAACGCGAGCGGAAATTTGGAGTTCTTTGTAAAATCTCCAGTTTTTTTGTTTTAATTTTGCAGTGCTGGGGATGGAACCCCAGGGTTTCGCACCCGGTAGGCACTCACTTTACCCAGCCCTAAATCTCGGAATGTCTAAATGTTTGAGAACTAATTAGAAAACTTTAAAGTAGGTCAAGCCATCAGCAGGCTGCCATCAGTCCCCTATGCACCTTGGGTAGTGACAAACTAGGTGCATAGCTCCCAGGTGGGATTGGGGCAAAAGGCTGGATGCCAGATGAAAGAACCTAGATTCCCAGGCCCCCAACCCCAAAATTCCATGCAATTTTAGGGGTTCCTGCCGCTTACACTCAGACCCTTCACACCCACTGCTGCTGCATTTCTGAAATCTTAAGTAAGGGTCAGCTATTGCCAGAGTGGGTGGCTTCTGTGACCTTCGAAGGCCCTGCTAGGAGTCGTCCACTGGTGTGACCCCTAGCCTCTGAGCACCTATGCACTCTCTCATGTCAGCCCCAGTGCACTCTGGAGCTCCCTCAGCCCAGAGCTGCAGAAGGTGTGGCAGAGTTAAGGACACCTGCCCACTCCTCCCAACATCCTTTGCAGGAGGGTGCTATCCATTAAAAAAAAAAAAAAATTTGGGTAATGAGGGAGTCATGACTCCTGGTACCTGTAGCACAACTGGTGTTTTCAAGAGCATTATGCACCTGGGGGATGGGGGATGAGGAGGTCCTGGGACTGCTCCCCTCCCCACAAGAGTTTGCAAGGGACAGTGGACACACTTAGCCTTGCCACCCTGGGGACTGGAGAAAGATTTTTCTTTAAATATATCTGTGGTTTACAAGTTGCCACAGATAGTTATGACCTGTGTAGTAAGAAATTTAAAATCCTGTCCAGCATAGAGAGAAAAGGGGGACTATGGGCACAAGAGGAAACTATGGGCACAACATGGAAATGTGGAACACAATCTGGGATGAGGGTGAGTGGCAAACCCCAAAATAGAACATCCTTACTGCCGGACAGGCAGGTGAGCAAAAGAGCAGTTTCCCAAACTAACAGTTTTGGGGTTTGGGGGTTCTTTTTGGTTTTTTTGTTTTGTTTTGTTTGATTTTTTGTACTAGGGAATGAACACAGGGGAGCCTAATCACTGAGCCACATCCCCAGCCCTTTTTTTTATTTTGAGACAGAGTCTCACTAGGTAGCTTATGGACTCACTAAGTCTCATCATACCACAGCTTTGGTTTGGTTTGGTTTGGTGTGTTGGTGATTGAATTCAGAAGCGCTTTATCACTTAGCTACACCCCCAACACTTTTTATTATTTTGAGAGAGGGTCTCACAAAGTTGCTGAGGCTGGCCTTGAACTTGCAGTCTTCCTGCCTCAGCTTTCAGAGTCACTGGGATTACAGGCACTGCACCCAGATCCCACAGGTTTGTTTTAAAAAGTAGAAAAAGCTAGATGGCAGCTGGGGGGATGGGGCTGGTTCCCAGGGTCCTACTTCCTGAGTAACCTCACTACCCAAGCAGGCAGCTTCTGGGAGAGGTGTCCATGGTCAAAATGGATTCATATCCAAGGAAAGGCTCATGAACACATACCTGCTGTGTAGACACAGGTGCATGCACTTCTTATGGCTGCCTTCAATTATTCTAAACTGGCACACATAAAACAACAGGGTTTTTTTTCCTTAAAGTTCAGGAAGCCTGAAATCTGAAATCAAGTTGCAGGTAGAGTTGTACTCCCTCTGGAGACAGTAGAGGAGGGTCCTTCCTGCCTCCTCCAGCTTCTAGTGGCTCTGGGTGGTCCCTGGCTTGGAGCAGCATCCCTCCAATCTGTCATCATCAGGCTGCTGTCTATGTGTGGGTGTCCTCTCCTTTTTTTGCCTCCCAAGTAGCCAGTGCTTCTCCTCTTATGGGGAGGGGCTGGAGAAGTGGCTTAATGATTGGAGCACTTGCCTGGCATGCACAAGGACCCAGGTTCAAACACAGCACCATATACACAACTAGATGTTGGAAGACAGAGACGGGATGAAAAATAAAATAAAATTGATTCTGTCTTTCCTCTTAATATGGAGACCTATCCTTGGATTTGGGACATAAATTCAGAATGATTTCAAGAGGTCTTTAACTCATTACATCTGCAGAGACCCTGCCTCCAAATGAGGTCCCTTCCTTCGGTTCTGGGTGTATGTGAATTGGAGAGAGTGGGGGATCACAGTTTAGCTCTTTACACCAGATTACCAGTCTGTCTGCTCTTGGAGAGGAGAGCCTGACCAGACCCTCAGCCTGCCACTTGAGGGGGCAGAGAAGGGGCTGTTGACCAGCACACAAGACAGTCCCCTCCCTGCCCCACATTCTCAAGAAAATTTTAACCTTAAATCTGCTCAGTCAGGAATCCCTCGCCAGGGACAAAGCTGAGGTGACCCCAGTACTAATGAGGACCAACACTGAGCACTCCCTCGGTGCCAGCCCAAGTCCACTTGTGGAAGAATGAACCGAGGCCTGGGAGGGTTATGTCTTTGGCCCATGACTACATTCCTGGTAGGGGGAAAGCCAGCATTCAGCCCATCAGCAACAGACCCCTGCACCCGCACTCTAAGCACAGGTGGACACCAGTGCGAGAAGCCTGCTGGCTAATCCAGCCGGCCCTCTTCCTCCTGTGATGGACCGGACCTCCCCAGCAGGCTGTCAGCAAGCTCAGAGTGACCCGTGGAGAAGTCTTGGCTGACTCCCACCAAGAGCCAGCTGTGGTGGTGTGGCTGGGTTTTACAGAGAGCAGCTCATGCAAAGTTCAGCAGGTGCCACCCTGTCCTGACAGCACTCTGCAGAGTAAGCCTTCCAAGTGCAGAGAGACAGCCTGAAGTCCACATGGGCAGCCATGGCATCTCACCTGCACCCTCCCTGGAAGCCCAGTGCTGTCCAGCTTCCCTGTCTAAGCAGATGCTCCTCAGGTGGTTCCTTAGAATTTCTCTTTGCATTGTTTAATTCCTAAAATAACTTGCCTCACCTTAGGTCACATGCTTCATTTATAAGACACAAAATCCAGCCAGGTGCACTGGTGCCCACCTACAATTCCAATGACTTGACTCAAGAGGCTGAGGTAGGAGGAGTGCAAGTTCAAGGCCAGCCTGAACAACTTAACAAGAGTCTTTCTCAAAATGGAAAACAAAGGGCTGGAGCAGTGGCTCAGCAGTTATAGCACTTGCCAGGCATGCATGAGTATGCGAGTTCAAAACCCAAGTACCACATACACAACAAAGCCTCAGAGCAACAAAAACCACATGGAGGACTGAATAAAATTGATTCGTTCTCTCTCTCTTTCTCTCTCTCTCTCTGTCCCTCTCTCTTTGAAAAAATAAAAATGACTAGGAGTTTTGCCTAGTATGTGCAGGACACAGGGTTCAATTCCTAGTATTGGAAAAAAAATCATTTCTTATGAATTTTTTTTATTTTCAGGAGAAAATACAGATCCTATTTGGGAGAAACAACATTTTTACGTATTGAGTCTTCTGATTCATCTTCTTATTCTTCAACTTGGTATATCCCTCTACATATTTAGTTTTCTTCTCTAATATCTTTCTTTTTGAAACAGGGTCTCACCAAGTTTCCAGGCTTCCCTTGAGCTTCTGATGCTCCTGCCTCAGCCTCTAGAGTAGCTGGGATCACAGGCATGTACCAAGATGCCCAGCACTCAACCATGCTCTACAAAGCATGTGTTTCTTTTCACTAGTTTCATGTTGCAGTATTTAGTTTTTCATATTCTTGCAGAGGGTCTGAAATGTTTCTCTTTTCTTTTTCCATTTTAGATATTTAGTGGTCAGCATCTAATATCTCAACTTTATATAGCTCATCGTAATAGTATTTCCTGGCAGACTTTACCAATGACAGAACTTATAGTTTAGTGCAAAGCTGCTGTAGTGAAACTAAAGGATTTTAGGAGAGTGTGTGTGTTCATCAGTTGCCACCACAGCGAAATCCCTGAAAATATTAGCTAATAAAGAGGAAAGGTATGTTTTTGCTCAGTTTGGGAGGTTTCAGTCCATGACTGGTTGACCCCTTGGCTTTGGGCAGAGGCATGTGGCAAAGCAGAACTACTCACTTCCTGGCCAGGAAGCACAAAGAGGGGAAAGGACTGGGATTCCACAGCCCCCTTGGAGGGCATCCTGCCAGTGCCAGAGGGACCTCCCAAAGCTCTGCCACCTCCCAGTAGCGCCATGCCAGGGCCAAACCTTGAACACATGGGCCTCTTTCAAGAACAGTTCAGATCCACACGATAGCCCTGGTTTTCAGGATTAGATTTTGGGGGGGGTTGTTTCTGGTTTTGAGACAGGTTCTCGCTAAGTTGCTGATGCTGGCCTCAAACTTATAATCCTCCTGCCTCAGCCTGGTGTCCCACCATGCCCAGCTGCAAAAATGAATTTTTAAATCCCAGCTGGGTTTTTTTGTTTTTGTTTTGTTCACAGAAGTTGACAGTCTGAGCCTCTGTTTCTAGGACGGTGAACTATTGAACTGGCCCTCCTTCACGTACTACTCTAAGCCAAGCAGAATGCAAAGCAGCACTTGGCTGAGGTCACCAGGAAGTGAACACAGGTGGTAGATTCTGGACAGGAGCCAGCACTAGGAAGAAGGGAGATGTCAGGTGAGTCACCTGTATCCACAGCTTCTAGCCTGAGGTCAGGGCTCAGTCCAGACAAAACTCCAGAAAAAAAAAATCTCTCTGGAAAGCAAGGGCATCCCAGAGAAAGGAAGATCCAGGTAGTGGTGATAAACCTTACCTAGGTCTCTAGTGGACCTCTGAACCACATGGTCAGACTGGCCAGACTGAACAGCCTGGCCAAGGATAAGACAGCCAAAATGAGATTGGAGCTGCTGTCCCAAGGACAGCCAGGTGCAGTGGTGCATTCTTGTGATCCCAGCAACTTGGGAGGCTGAGGCACAGTGAGTTTGAGGCCAGCCTAGGCAACCTAGTGAGGTCCTGTCCCAAAATACAAAAAGCATTGGGGATGTAGCCCAGTGGTAGAACACCCCTGGGTTCAATCTCTAGTTCCAAAAAACAAAGTTTCCAAAGGACCGAATGTATAGTTTGAGTCCCATCAAGTCAACTGCCAACTAACACAAAAAATCAACACTCTTAATATAAGGCAGTACACAACGCCACAAACTCTCATCATGTTGAGGAGACACTCCACATTAGTCAATGTAAAAGGAAAAGAATGTTATCATTATTTTTAAAAAAAATGGAGATTGACCCTGGAAGGACCCAGATGATGGCATTAGCAAACAGGGATGTTAAAGCAACCCTATGTGGGCTGGAGTGGTGGCTCAGCAGTTATCGCGCTTGCCTGGCATGTGCAAGTACCAGAGTTTGAACCTCAGCACCACATATACAACTAAGTGTCAGAGCAATGAAAACCAGATGAAAAAATGAATAAAATTGATATTCTCTCTCTCTCGCTGTCTCACTCTCTATTTAAAAAAAAAGAAAGCAACCCTAAAACTGTAATCACTGACGTGCAGGAAAATAATCTTTTAACAAGTGAAGAGATTAAAAAATCACAACAGATAACTAGGAACTATAGTTTCAAATGGAAATTCTGGAACTGAAAATTAAAATATCTTTAAAGTTAAGAGTGGAAATAACAGGGAGAATATAGTGAACTTGACTATGTATCAGTAGAACTTATCCAAACTGAAAAAAAAGGTGGAAAAAAATAGGACTCTCCCCTGGGACAATGTCATATGTCAGCTTATGTGTGACAGATTACGAAGAGAGGAGAGAAGGAATGGGGCGAAAAAAGTATTTGGAGAAAAAAATAATTGGAATTTTCTATATGTGATGCAAGACATAAATCTACATGTTTAAGAAATTCTGAGATCCTCATCTAGGATAAGCTCAAAACCAAGTGTAGGTGCATCATAGTCAAATTGCTGGGAAGCAAATAAAAATCATAAAAATGAGCTGGAGCAGTGGCTCTGCGGTTACGGCGCTTGCCCGGCATGTGCGAATACACAGGATCAAACCCCAGCACCACGTACACAATCAGCATCAGAACAATGAAAGCCATGTGAAAAACCAAATAAAATTTGATTCTCCCTCGCTCACTTGCATGCTCTCTCTCTCTCACTGTCCCCTCTTTTTAAAAAAAAATCATAAAAACAGCCATAAATATATATATATTTCATGTAGGGGCAATGAATCAAAACTGCAGACTTCTGGGGGCTGAAGCGATGGCTCAGCAGTTATAGCACTTGCCTGGCACACATGAGGATGAAGGTTCAAACCTCAGTGCCATGTACACAACGAAGTGTTAGAGCAACAAAGGCCACATGAAAAATTAAATAAAATTAATTCTCTCTCTCTCTCTTCACTGTCCCTCTCTTTAGGAAAAAAAAAAAACAACAAAAATTTCAGACTTATGGGCTGGAGTGGTGGCAGTGGTTGGAGCACTTGCCTGGCATGTGCAAGGACCCAGGTTCAAACCTCAACACCACATACACAACTAGGTGTCAGAAAAACAAAGGTGAGATAGAAAAATAAAGTTGATTCTTTCTCACTTAAAAAAAATTATAGCCTCAAATAAAAATATTTAAACAGGGGCTGGAGCGGTGGCTCAGAGGTTTCAGCACTTGCCTGGCAAGCACGAGGACTCAGGTTCAAACCCCAGCACCATGTACGCAACTAAGTGTTGGAGCAACTAAGGCCACGTGAAAAACTAAATAAAGTTGTTGCTCTCTTTCTCAGTCTTTCTCGCTGTCCTTCTTTCTTTAAAAAAAAAAAGGGGGGGCTGGAGCAGTGGCTCAGCAGTTATGGCGCTTGCCTGGCATGCACGAGGACGCGAGTTCAAACCCCAGCACCACGTACACAACAAAGTGTCTGAGGAATAAAAGTCACATGAGAAACTAAATAAAGATTGCTTCTCTCTTTCTCTCTCTCTCTCTGTCCCCTCCTTCTTTAAAAAAATAAAAAAAATAAAATAAAATAAAAAAATTTAAACAAACAAAAAAAAGCTGCTGACTTCTCATCAGAAACCATGGGAACCAGAAGGGAGTAGAAGAGCATCTCCTAGTGTTGACAGGAAGCCTGCCAGCCAAGCCACAAGACAAGGGTGATTAGAGATGTTTTCATATAAAAGAAAATCAAGGGACTTTATCACCAGCAGACCCAGTACAGTAAACACTCAGGAAATTGTCTAGGCCTAAGGGAAATGCTGCCCAATAGAAGTTTAACCTAATGACTCAAACACCATACGTGCCCATTCCTTCTTACTGGATGGTCTTCAGTAAGGTGAACCATAGGCTGGCCTGGAATCAAGTCTCAGTAGGCTTGAATGAGCAGAAATCATATGGAACATGCCCTCTGAGGCTGGAATTAAAATCAATAATAACGAGACGTAAGATGTGTCTTTTCTGTCAAACTTGAAATATTGTGATATATAATCTACAACCTCCATTTTAGATTCCCCTCTCCCTTTGAAGATAGTAACTCCCTTACCTGTGTATGCCCACCTGTACCTGCCCACCTCTTTCCAAGGACCCCTTCTGGTACCCAGCCATTCTCTTCGGGTGAACTTGGAATCACTATGACCCTCACCACATGTGCAGCGACCCTCACCCCCATTCTCTCCCAGCCACCTACTTCCTCTTGCGCCTGCCTCCACCTAATCATAGCCAATCGCACAGACTGTGCACCTGAGCTCCTCCAATTAGGTCGAAGGGCAGTATTGCATCAGGTTGGGATTAAAGACCCCTCACTCCCTTGCGAGGTGTGCATTTTTCTTTTGCTCTTCGGCTGAAGTAAAATTTCTGCCTTGCTCACCCACACCTGACCATGTGTTTGATTTCATTTATAACACGAGATAACTGGCAAAATTTCAAGTATTTGGAAGGACCCAGTAACACATGGGTCAAAGAGATCACAAAAGAACTAGAAAAATTCTTCAACTCTGAAAAAAATTCATCAAAATTTGGGTGATGCAAGGAAAGCATGACAGAAGGAATTTTAATGTAAAATGCTTACAATTAGAACCTGGCCTGCCAGTTCTGAGATTCGTATGGGAATGCCAAGGGTCAAACAGATCTGACGCACTGGTGTCAACAGGCACCTTGAGCAGAGTGACCTGGACAGTGCAGTCCTGTGCAAGAACAGGGGAGGGTACATAATCAAAACGGAGGTCTCAGCTGGAGCTGTGGCTCAGCGGTCATGGCGCTGGCCTGGAGTTCTTGAGGATGGGGTTCGAACACCAGCACCACGTACGCAACTAAGTGTTGGAGCAACGAAGGCCACATGAAAAACTAAATAAAACTGATTCTTCCTCTCACACTGTCCCTCTCTCTCTTAAAAAAAAAAAACATATATATACACACAGAGAGAGAGAGAACAGTACTGTGGCCTTTGAAGGTAAATGGATGGCGATGGAAGAAATCTTGCTGAGTGAAGTTAACCAAACCCAGAGTCAAGAGCCAACTGTTTTCCCTCATTTGTGGAGGCTGGAGCTAAGCCAGGCTTGGGGGAAAGGTAGTCAGACTCATGCACAGGACCCACCAAAGGCACAACACATGATTTGGGGGAACCGTAGACGTGTAGTTGGGGGGGGAGGGATCTAGGAGACAACAATGGAGCATACTCTTTACCCCCCCAGAAGCCAAATAATATTTATGCCATCATTTAATTCTGCAAAATTCACAATCATATATATGTATATACATGTGGACATTTATATCTCTTATAGGGGCATGATATAGAAGAATCAGAGACGAATGTGGGCGATGGGATAACTGGTTTAAGATCAAGTGTGTATCATATTACTTTATATGCATTTATGAGTGCGCAACAACTAACAACTCCTTAATAAATAAATAAAACATAAGAAAAAAGAATAGGTGAGGCGATGGAGCAGGGTGGCTAAGTGATTATGGCGCTTGCCTGGCATGTGCAAGGCCGTGGGTTTGAACCCCAGCACCACATACACAATGAAGTGTCAGAGCAATGAAGGCCACATGGAAAATTAAATTAAAAAAAAAAAAGATTCTCTCACTGTCCCTTTGTCTTTAAAAAAAATTATATGTATATATGCATATATATATATATATATATATGCATATACATGTCTGTATGTATGAGTAGGCCGATGGTGTAGAGCAGTCCAGGGAAGGACCTGGTGCGGTGAGCAGTGAGCAGGCATGGTGCTGTCAGTTGGCCCGTGGCGAAAGCTGTGCAGCTGGACCCAACCTCCAAAATAGGAAGAATCAGAGCCAGCTGCACTGAAGTCTACATGTGAGAGGCAAACAGTGAGACTCCAGATGAAAACAGGTAATCTTGGAGAAGGTAGAGATCTTTAAACACGCGCAGAAACATGCCAAGCCGTGGAAGGGGAAGTTAAGACCCTCTTACAGAAGACGCCATTTACCACTGGAAAGGCAGCACAAGGTGCCTCGCAACACGCGATGTGGGGACATGGGCTGACTCCAGCAGGCGCCCCACAGAGGGCAGGCAGATGCCCCTCAGGCAGGTGAGGACCAGCAAAAGTGAGTCTAAGCCACCACAGCCCGGCCAGAATGGCCACAGGGAAAGACTAAGGGTACCGGTACCTCATGCTGGCAGGATGAGGGGCAGCTACTGATGGGCCTGGAACTATTTCAGGCACTTCCTGGTTGGCTGTGGAACTGCTCAGCCTCTGGCCCAGCAGTCGCCCCCCAAACGTGAGACTGAAGTGTGTCCTGGTGCCTAGGCGGCTGGCCAGGAGGCACTCGGGAACACGCAGACTTCCTCAGGCAGCACGCAGCACGTGGCGGTGTGTGGCGCTCTCTGGGTGTTCAGGGAGGACCAGCTGCGTGCAGGTTGCGCTCATGCTGCTCTCGGAGGAAAGTCAGGGAGGGTGTCAGCTCTCCGAGGTGCCAGCTTCCTGGGCTAAACACCTGGAGCGACCCTCATTCTGTATGAGGAGGATGCAGAGCCCAGAGCTGGCAAGTGGCTTGCCTGAGGCCTCCAGAAAATAGCACAACATGGACCAAAACCCAAGTTTCTGAATTCCCAGTCAACAACTTCCTTTTTTAGTTGTGTGCTGTTGTTTGTTGTTTTTTTTTTTTTTTTTTGAGAGAGAATCAATTTTATTCATTTTTCCATCTGGCCTGTTTCTCTGATACTTGGTTGTTTACGTGGTGTTGGGTTTGAACCCAGGTCCTTGTGCATGCCACGCAAGTGCTCCAACTGCTGAGCCACCACTCCGGCCTTTTATTTGGGGCTTAAGAAATATTGAAATGGACCATCTCGAACATTTTTAAACGCGCAGTGTAGTGCTGTTAAGTATGTTTATGTTCTTGTGCAACAGGTCTCCAGACTTCATCTTACAGAACCGAAACTCCCTACCCATGAAGAACCAGCTCCCCTGGCCCTCACTGTTGCTGAAATCCATAATTCCACTGCATCAAATAACTCCTTTAAGTGGCCTTGCACAGTGCCTTCTCAGCACTGGTTCATTCCACTGGAGTGATGCCCTCACACCCATCAACAGTGCCAGCAAGTGTTGAATTTTGGTCCTCTGCAAGCTGGCTGATACTCCAGGGGGTGTGTGTAGCACCCTTACCATGTTTTCCTTACCCATTCACCCACTGACAGATACTGGCTCACTCCCATCACTTGGCTATGGTGAATGACACTCTGAGTAGGGTGTGCAAGTGCCTCTTTGAGACCCTGACTTTGGTTCTTTTAGTAGCTATGGATAGTCTCGTCGCATTGAGTTATTTTACGCTTGTGGATTTAGCACCTCAAGGAAACTCTGATGTCTTACAGGGACCAGGGATCTGGCTGGGTGTTGCTAAGTGTTTAACAACCAGCTCCTGAGAGGAAAAAGGCCCTGCTCTGCACCGTTTGCCAGTTTCTTTGGGTTCAAGGTGACCATGTGAGGCCAGTCAGCTTTCCATCACTGGCAAAATACCTGAGAAAATTAGCCTAGAAGAGGGAGGATTTATTTTAGCTCATGGTTTTCCAGGCAGACCAGCTCTGTTGCCCTGGGCCCAAAGTGGGCAGTGCTTGCTGGAGGCAGGATTATGTGGACAAACCTGCTGTCCTATTCCTATGGCAGTCAGCAAGCAGAAGGAGGGAAGAAGGACCTGGGCCCACTCATCACCTCCCAGTGGCCATTCAGCTATGAACCATCCACAGATGAACCCGCAACAGAGGTCAGAGCCTTTGTGGTCCAACCACCTCCCAAGAGCCTCCTCTGGACACGTTGAAGGGGAGCATAACAGATCCAGTCCACGCCCATTAGGAACTGGGAAAAGGTGCCACCAGTGGCTCTTGGGGACTGCAGGCAATGTGTGTGCCACTACACTGCCCTTTCTTCCTCAACACCTTACCGTGCTCTGAAAGCACGCAGAAAGTCCACTCGGGGAGGCTGCCCAGTAGATGTAGGAGGACTTTGCAGGGGTGGAGTCAGGACCACCCAAGTACAAAGTGAGAACGCAGGGCTCCAGTGGATTGAATGGTGCCCCAAAAAGATATGTCCAGGGAGGGAGCATGGGGAGTTAATGTGCGGTAGGGACAGAGTTGTAGTTCAGTGGTACTTGGATCTACTTCTTACCACCAAACCGTAAGCTGAAAACGTTTCAGGAAGAAAGCTTACTCCTGTAGGAATGGCTCTGTCAAAGACAGCACATGCTGGCAAACGTGTCGAGGAAGGGAACCTGCTCACTAGCACAGCTGTCTGAAGAGCAGGGTGGAGGTTCCTCAGAAAACTAACAGAACCACCATAGGATCCAGCAGTCCACTTCTGGTGTGTGTCCCAAGGGATTGAAATTGATGTCAAATGGGTGTCTGCTCTCCCATTCCGATGCATCATTGGAAGAATAGATAAAATGTGTAGCATGTGACTGGGCGCAGTGGTGCTTACTTGTAATCCCAGTGACTTGGGAGGGTGAGGCAGGAGGATCTCAAGTTCAAAGCCAGCTTCATCAGCTTAGCAAGACCCGGTCTCAAAATAAAATATAAAAAGGGATGTGGCAGTGGTTAAGCACCCCTGGGTTCAATCTCCAGTACCCAAAAAAAGAAAAAAAGATATGGGACATATACACCCTGAAATATGTGCAGCCTTAAGAAAGAAGGAAATCCCATCATTTGAGATGACGTAAACCTGGAGCACAACATGCTGCACTGAAAATAAAGACCACACAATCCACTTGAGTGAGAACTCTAAAAATGCCACACTCACAGAAGAGTAAGGAGAAGGGTAGCTTCCATGGGCTGGGGTAGAAGGGATGGGGGCAAAAGGGGAACCGGCAGTCAAAGAACACAAAGTTTCCTTTAGAGGGGAAGAACACATTCTGGAGACTGCAGTTAACAACACATTGTATATTTCAAAATTGCCATAAAAGTGAATTTTAAATGTTCTTGCCACAAAGAAACAAGTGTGTGAGATGATTAACTAGCCTGACCTGATCACTCTACAATGAATACATGTATTGAAAAGTAACATTGTATCTCATAAATATAACTCATTATTTGCCGACTAAAAACAGGATGGTTTTACATGGCTACATGGTTTAGCTGTCAGTTTTGCTTGCCAGTGTTGCTGGGAATGGAACCCAGGACCTTGCATACCTGGAACATGCCAGACAGGAGCCTTGTCACAGAGGCATATGTCCAGCGCAGATTGTGAATGTCACGTGTATTTTAGCACAATCTTTAAACTTAGAAAATAAATAAGTACTGAGTGCTGAAGCAAAATAAAGCAGTCATTAAAAAAAAAATACCCTTTGGGGACTGGAGTGGTGGCTCAGTGGTTACTGCTCTTGCCCTGCAAGCACAAGTACTCAAGTTCAAACTCCAGCACCACGTATGCAACAAAGTGTCAGAGGAATGAAAGCCACGTGAAAAAAAAATCTAAATAAAAATTGCTTCTCTCTCTCTCTCTCTCTGTCCCTCTCTCTCTTTTTAAAAAAAATACCCTTTGATTCCACCTAAATGAAGTATCTGAACTAGTCCAATTTTTTTTTTAAAAGAGAGAGGGACAGTGAGAGAGAGAGAAAGAGAGAAACAACTTTATTTAGTTTTTCACATGGCCTTAGTTGCTCCAACACTCAGTTGTGTACATGGTGCTGAGTTTTGAACCTGGGTCCTCGTGCTTACCAGGCAAGCACCGAAACCGCTGAGCCACCGCTCCAGCCCCCCAATTTTTTTTAAGAGAGAGGGACAGAGAGAGAGAGAGAGAATCAATTTTATTTCGTTTTTCATGTGGTTTTCGGTACTGTGGCACTTCACTGTGTATGTGGTGCTGGGGTTTGAACTTGTGTACTCACACATGCCAGGCAAGCGATGTAACCGCTGAGCCACCACTCCAGCCCCTGAAGTAGTTCAATTTACAGAAACAGAAATCAGAAGAGTGTTTGCCTGGGACCAGGGGAGGGACAAGGAAGCAGGTTGAGATGTTTTAGCGGGATATTGTTTTACATTTTTTATCTTTTTTTCTTACTAAGGATTGAACCTAGTGTCCTGTACCACTGAACTACAGCCCCAGAACTCCAGCCTTTTAATTTTGAGACCAGGTCTTGCTAAGTTGTCAAGTCTGGTCGCAAACTTGCAATCCCCCTGCCTCTACCTCCTGAGTAGCTAGGAGGCCCAACTCTGGGAAGTGGTCCGTAATGGGTATAGAGTTTCGGTTTTGCAAGATTATACATGCATATTATACAGCATACATAACCATTTTACATATTACATATTTATCTCCAAATCCTAACAACCTGTGAATGTGAACTTCTTTGAAAATAGTATCTTTGTAGATATGTTTAAGAAAAGATGATGGGTTCAATCTCCAGCACCACATTAAAAAAAAAAAAGATGAAATCATCCTGGACTTAAGGTGGGCCCTAAATCCTATGGCAGGTGTCCTTATAGAAAAAGGAGGAGGTGTGGTTCAGTGGTGGAGCACTTGCCTAGCATATGTGAGGCCCTGGGTTCAATCCTCTGAATTGAAAAAGGAGGAGAAAGAATCTTGACCCTGAAGTGCACAGAGAAGACCCAAGTGAAGACAAGGATGAACAATTCTTCCAGCCAAAGGGCGCCAGCCACCACCAGCAGCTACAGAGACACCTCCCTCAGAGACTCTGAAGGAATCAACACCTCCATTTTGGAAATTTTTTTTTTTAATTTTGAAAACTTTGTTAGTAAATATGTAAGCACTGTAACTACATAAAATTGTAAGTCACTATTGACTGTTGGTTGGAAGCTTCGCAAGCGCCTTCTGAGTCCTCTGGTCTACACTTCTGGCCCCAGGGCATGCTTGAGTCGCCCATACGACCTATGACCTACGACCTAGGCCGGGATTCACACACCCACCCAGCCTGGGACTGGGGCCCAGGCCCCCAGAGGATAACCCGAAATGCTGGTTAACTTGCAAAAAGGAGGCTTCAGTCTGCTGTCACCTGACAAGGCTTCTCCTGCGGCCCGTCCCCTGTGCAGGCTCTAATTCATACCCCCGTCCTCAGTTGACGCACTCCCACATGAACTCCTCTGACTCTTTGCTGCACAAAACTACACGAGACCATGAGGAAGACTGGTTTGCCGAGGGCGAGGGCAAGGAGGCCTAAGCTGGGCTGTGCAGTGCAAGCGCCTGAGTTGGCATTTCAGGGAAACAGACCAATAGGTGATGCCAGCGGCCCTGCACCACTGGAAACAGAGCAGGCACGTTCTGAGAGCTGCATCCTGGGGGAATTCCATCACCCAGAACATCAGAGGGGACTTTCGCAAACCTCTGTGGCCCAGCCAACTCACGCCTAGGCTACGTGGCACATGCACCATGTGTTTGTGTAGCCCATGGTCCCCAGGGCTGGGATGAACAGGTTTAAATCAGGCACGGAGAAATGATGCAATCAAGAGACCCAGGAATACAAGATGTTGAGGCTGCACCCTAATGATGGGAAAGACAGTGAAGACAAATACCTGAGCCATCCATTCGTTTGTGTGTTTATTTCTGCAGCACTGGGGGCAGGTGCTGGGCATGTGCTCCCCCATGGAGCTCCAGCCCCGGCCTGCATTTGTTGTCGTCAAACACTGTGTATGCTGTGCACATCTGTACCCGCGGGGCTCCTGTAGGACTGGCCGCGCAGCAGATGTGTGCACAGCATAGCCAGAGACAGGTGAGGGCACGTTGCACTGTGACATCATGCGGTCACAGGGTAACAGTTTCTCAGCTCCATCATAACCTCATGGAGCCACAGTTGGACACGCAGCTTGTGCAGTGCATGACTTACCTATGTGGCGAGGAACGGGATCACAAGGTAGAGAAGTCCCAGTAGCTGCCTCTGCAATCTAAGAGCTCAGAAGCCCAGAACAGGAGCTGAGATGTCCTCATCAAATAGTGAGGCAGGAAAAAGCAGACATGAATTTCTGCAGTCTTCAGCTACCTGTAGTTAGTGCTTGACTTTGGAGGCCCAGGACACTGCCCTGCCCTCTCAGCCCAACACAGGGAAGGACTTCAAGGGGGCTGCAGCTCAGTGCCAAGCCACCATGGCCATCCAAGGCCAGGCCCTAGTGAGGCCAGCGAGCACAACTGCTTGGGCTCCAGTCAGCCTCCAGGATGCTCAGGACCTCTGAGGACAAATGCAGTTCAAAGAGTACAGAGCAGCTGGACAGGGTGACACAAGGAGTCGCCACAGGCACAAGTCTCTGCGGCACAGGGACCTCCTTCACAGCAGGTGAGCTCCCTGCCATTGCTGCCCACATAGGTGGTGGCACAGCACGGGCCACAGCTGAAACGTGCACAGCTTTGTACTCATTCCTGATGATGTGGGGGGCAGGTCGGAGCTGGTTTTGGTTGATTTTTGCATCACTGTGACCAAAACACCCAACAAGAACAACTTAGGAGGGAATGTTTACTTGGAGCACAAGGTTTCAGAGGCCTCAGTCCACAGACAGCTGACTCCTCTGCTCTGGGCCTGATTTAGGCAGCACTTGTGGAAGAAGGACCAGTGGGGGTAAGCCTCTCAGCTCATGGTGGTCAGGAAGAAGAGAGAAAGGGAAGATGCACCTTCCAGAGCACGCTCCAGTGACCAGCTCCTCAGCCACCCCCGCCTGCCTACATCACCACCCAGTCAGTGCATTCAAATGAGGATGGAGCAATCAGGTCACAGTTCTCATAATTGAATCATTTCACCTCTGATCATTCCTGCATTAACAGGAGCCTAGGGGACACCTCCTGTCCAAGCCATAACAGGGTCATGGGTCCACACTCCACATTAACAGGAGCCTTGGGTATACTTCATTTCCAAGCCATACAGGGTCATGGTTCCATATCTGGCTTCTGGAGACATCGACACACGGGTTCACTTGGGAGTCGAGCTCATGATGGACTTTTCCCACCCTCACCTATGCACTCTCAGACTCACACTCACATGGTGGCTCTGGGCCCACCACCTCCCACCTGCACCTCTAGTGCTCCCTCTGCCTCTCCCCGTCAGTCCCTTTCTCCACCAAGCTCACCTGAGGCTGGGACCATTAAGGGTTTCCTTCTTCCCCATCCAAGGTCATCCAGGTGTGGTGGCAGACATGGGGGTAGAAAGGGAATCGGTGGTCCAGGGTGGACATCTCCTCTGCCTCCTGGGAAGAGAGGGCTGCAGAGGCTACCTGGGGCTGCTACGCGCAGGCCTGTTCTAGGTGCTGAGGACACATGCCCACAGGGGCGTTGGAAGAAGAGGTGTCCCAGGCATGGGCATGGTGAGGGGCAGGGCTACGAGCTGAAAGGAGGGTCTGCAGGACAGATGCAGGAATGTTACCTGTGCTGGGCTGGTCCCTGTCTTCCTCTCACTAAGTGCGAGCAAGGCTCCATGGATCCGGGAGTGCCGGGCCTTCGGGACCAGAGCTTTTCTGGGGTCCTGGGAACTCTACACACCGGTTCTTAGGTTCAACTTTCCCTGGTCTGACCTGTCTTCCAGGACAGGAGATGCCCGCAGGTAAATGATGTCTGCAGTGTCCCTTGTGGTCCTTCCAGTGGATGCTGGGAGGGACATGTGCTCCATATACCATGTGGAAGTCACCCCCTCACTTTGGGGTCAGTCCTAAGAGCATTGTTTTCATATGAAACTAGATATTGAAGCATCATCTGAAACATAATACTCGGGTAATAACCTGGATTTCCATAATAGGGAAATGGATGCCTTGAGTGTCATATCATGGAAACTTCTGTATCTATCTCTTTTTTTAAAATTTGTTTCACACAGTCTTACATATTGGAGGAAATTGTTGCTACATATTCATGCATACATGAATATTGACACAGTAAATTAAGGCTGATCCTAGTCCAGGATCTCCCCCTTTCATCCATTCTCCGATCTCATGTCTCCTCTGTAACACCCCATGCTGTAGCTAGAAATGAGCACACATATGCATTTTAATTATTGAAATTTCTGAGTATCTCTGCCTGCCTGTGTATAGTTAGGCTTCTCATGTAAGTCAAGTGTTCTCAGCTGTATTTTCCTTCCCTCCCCTCTCTTCCTGCCTCCCTTATCCTCCCACCTTCATAGCTATGGTTCCCCCAGCTTATGTGAAATTTCAACTTTGGTAGGTTTATTAATTAAACTTAGCTAAAGTTCATCGTATCTTAGGTTTCACTCTAGCTCCCACATATGAGAGAAAACATTCACCCCTTCAGTCTCTATGCTTGGGAGATTTCACTCAGCATGATTTTTTCTGTTTCCATCCATTTGGCTGCAAATGCCATGATATTGTTCTAATAACAGAGTAGAACTCCATCATATACGTATATCAGTTTTGGAATCCACTCATCCAGCGAGGAGCATCTGGGTTGATTTCATAGTTCAGCTATTGTAAATAGAGCTGCTCTAAACACTGAAGTAGCTGTCTCTGTAGTATTGGATTCCAGCTCCCTGAGCACATTCCTAGAAACTAGGCATCGCTATTTCTAAGGTGCTACAGCTGTCACAGGTGGAAGCAGTGGCCAAGGGTGGGGCAACTCTGCAGCAGCAGGACACATCACCTGCTTGTCACCTGCAGGAGGAGAAACTGAGCACCCCTGGCTGAGACCTGGGATGGAGGTGGTTGTCTAAGAGCAGCCTCAGAATCCCAACCCAGTGTTGGAGTCACCAACAAACAAAACCAGGGAATTTCTCATAAAACTCTGATTTTCAGCTTCTTTTAAAAACCACCTCTGCCCAGATCCCAGCAGGGAGCACTGCCCAGACATAAAGCTGAGTCTTCTTGGTGAGCAGGTTCATTTCCAGAGTCTCAATGTTTTTATCTGTAAAATTAAAAATTACTTTCATTTTTAAAAGTGACCTGGGGCCACAACTTCTCCCTATGCATAGAATTCCTGCTATCTAAACCTGCCAGCCTCAGCCATTCACTCTGCAGTCCTCTAGGCCCAGAGAATCAGGACTGCACTAGGGCCACCCCAGGCCCTTCCTCGTTCCTACACACTCACAGGTGACAGCACAGGGCGGCCCACACAGCAGGCCTGGTGCCCACCCTGGCATAGCCACGGAAGCTGGGGAGGAAGGCAGGCTGGCTGAGGGTGGAGTATGCAAGGCTGGCACTGGGGTGGGGTGAGGGCAGCTGTGACAGTAGTCCTGAGTGCTCAGCCCGGTCTGGTGCACATTTGTATAAACAGTCCCCACCAGGCTTTCAGACACAAGTGGCCCAACTCAAAACCCTTTGAAGCTCTCCAAGGCCACCTTTGCCTTGACTGCCTTGCAGCTGCTCCCTGCCCCAGCCTCTCCAGCCTCACCTCTCACTGCTCCCCTGCCTTCTTGCCACACCAGTCACCTAGGCCTTTTTTCGTTCTCCAGGTCTCCCTTCTGCCACAGGGCTTTTGCATGTCAGTTCTGTCTTTACCTGGTTAATGTCCACACTTCTGCCAGCTTGAGGCCCAACTGCCAAGCTTTCAGGGTCACCCCAGTCAGGTCAGACCACAGGAATTCTCCTGCTTCCTCTGCCCTTGCCTGGCTCCCTGCGGTCAGCTGCTTGGGTGATCAACTGACTCACATCTCCTTGACTGGGTGCTCTGGGAGAGCAGCCCTGACCTAGCTTCCTTCACCACCTACTCCCAGGCTTCAGGGCCCCAGAAAAGAGGCTCCTGGAAGGGCAGACTCTGCTGTCTAATTGTCCTGAAGGGAGAGCGTATCAGGCTGCCCCATGCAAATGCTGACCTCTGCCTCTCTGGGGTCAGGGCCAGATTCTGATCCTAACTTGGTTTCCAGAGGAAACAATGCACAGGCCCAGGCACAGAACTGACCAGCACTCCAGACACCTCCACCTGGCAGAGCTGAGAGGCATTTAGCCTCGTCCTCAGTTGCTGAGGCCCTAGCCTATCATGTGTGCAGAAGCAATAGCTAGCCTCCACGAGTGGAGCCACTGAGATCAGGGGGCTCCAACAGGTCTTTCTGGGTTGTGTGGGGAATCCTACAGGCCTTGGAAATGCCAAAGCACCCTAGTCCTCCCCATTTCCATGGCCAACCAAGGCCTGGGACTTGTGGCCATGCTGAACTCCAGGATGCCAGGAAAGGGCGTAGGAGCGAGAGGTTACAGCCCCAGGTGTGCAATGAAAGGCCAGGCAGGCAGCAGTCGACTCCACTCAACAGTGCTCCAGTTCCAACTACCAGTCAACCTGTAAAATCACTTTTCTTCTCTGAGTCCCAACTGTAAAAAGGGAGTTGGTGATCAGGTAAGAAAATAAAAGCTATCCAAATTGTAAAGGAGGTAAAACTGCATTTGCAGATGACATGCTATTGTACGTTGAATCCTAAAGAAGTGACCAAGAAACTATTAGAATAAATAATGTCAGCAAGGTTGCAAGATACAAGATCAATTTACAAAAATCAGTTGTGCTTCTATGCAGCTCCAATGAACAAACCAAACTGAAATTAAGAAAATAATCACATACTTAGGAGCAAATCTTTTTTTTTTTTAAAGAGAGGGACAGTGAGAGAGAAAGACAGAATCAATTTTTTATTTAGTTTTTCATGGACTTCCGTTGCTCAGACACTTCATTGTGTACATGGTGCTGGAGTTTGAATCCGTGTACTCGCGCATGCAAGGCAAGTGACTTAACCACTGAGCCACCGCTCCAGCCCCAGGAGCAAATCTTTTTAAAGTGCAAAACACATTCTTAAAACTATAACATATTGTTCAAAAAAATCAAGAAAGCTTTAAAGAAGTGGAAAGGCATCCCATGTTCACGGATTGGAAAACTGAATACTGTTAAGATGGCAACACTGCTGGGTGTGGTGGTTCACACCTGTAATCCCAGCATTTTGGGAGGCTGAGGCAGGAGGATTGCAAGTTTGAGACCAGCCTCAACAATTTAATGAGGCTCTTGGCATCTTAGTGAGACCCTGTCTCAAAATGAAAAATAAAAATGGGCTGGGGATATGGCTAAGTGGTTAAGCACCTGTGGGTTCAATCCTTAGTACCAAAAAAAAAGAGTACTCCCTGTGATTTTAATCTGCAATTCCCTGATGCCATTGGTATGTCAGACTCAATGCAATCACTATCAAACTTCCAGCTGACTCTTTTGCAAAAATTGAGACATTGATTGTTAAATATATATGGAATATCAAGGAACTCAGAATAGCCAAAAAATCTTAAAAAAAAGAATAACATTGGAGGCCTCAGACTTCCTGGTATCAAAACTTACTACAGGTAGATGCAGAGGTGATGCAGCTTCCTAGCAACTTGGGAGGCTGAGGCAGGAGGACCACAGGTTCCAGGCCAGTCTGGGCAACTTTGCAAGACCCTGTCTCAAAATAAAAAGTAAATAGGTCCTGGGGTGTAGCTCAGTAGTAGAGCACCCCTGGGTTCAATTCCCAGCACCATCAAAAACAAACAAAATGGTGTGGTGTTAGGATAAAGAGAGACATTCACATCCACAGACAAGAGAGCCCAAAAGTAATCTCCCCAGTTGTGGCCAACTGATTTTACACACACACATACACACACACACACAGATTTTATTTATTTTTTTTACAGAGAGAGAAAGAGGGAGATTGAGAGAGAGAGAGAAAATCAACTTTATTTTTTCATCTGCATTTGTTGCTGCAACACTTAGTTCTGTATGTGGTGCCAGGTCTGGCACTATACCACCGAGCCACCACTCCAGCCCCTGGTCAACTGGTTTTTTGTTTGTTTGTTTTGGTTTTTTTTAGCCATATTCTTTATTGGATCAGCTTTCAGCTGCCTAACTGCTGCATCCTTAGGAATTTGGACCCAAGCATAATCAACCAAATCCTCCTTCTATAACTGATCTGTTCTTCTGAGAAAGCCTCACCTCTTCAGGACCCCATATTTCCCATCTATGAAATGGGTATCATTATACTGTGTCTTCCCTGAGGGTCAATTGTTCCGTTTACTCATTTCTCTCCCTCTCTCTCTCTCATTAGTTGAATATGGACTTACAGTTGAGGAGGAATCATTATCAAATAATCAAAAACCAATGTATATTTACATAGTTAGCCAAGGCTGATGTCATTCCATGGTTTCCCCCCTTGGGTTCCCTATGGTTCTGTATTTCCCCCAAAAGAATGCCTTTGTTAAATGGACTTCTCGTGAAGGTCGGAGATCTCCTTCTGAGTTGATTCCCCAATACTCCCTCCCTCCAGTCTTCAAGATATCCTTCCTCTTCCCTCTCCCCTTCCTGCCCCCTTCCCATGTCTCCAGGTATCCTAGCCAAGGATCCCCCTGTTTGTGTAAAAATTCATACATGTTGAGATTATTATTAGCTTAGCCATCTGACATACTGTTTCCAGTTGTATTCTAGCTTCCCCAAATGAGAGAAAACATTCTGGCCAACTGATTTTTGACAAGGGTACCAAGAACATTCAGTGGGACTAGGACAGTCCTTCAACCCAGGTGCTGAGATGTTTGGATATCCATAAGCAAAAGGACAAAGCTGGACCCCCCACCTCACACTACATACAAAACGAACTCAGAACTGATCCCACACCTAAATATAAGAGCAGAAACTATAAAACTGTCAGAAGAAAAGCAGTCATAGGCCTTCAATGGGGCAATGAGTTTTTGATATGATACCAAAAGCATAAGCAATAAAAAAATAAAGGACAAATTGTAGACTGACTAAACAAAAAACACCCATGCTTCAGGAGGCGCCATCGAGGAGGCGTCTGTAAATCGCAAACCTGATGAGACGGCTGTCTACTGTAAAGGGCTCCTACAACACAAAATGCCACAGCCCAGCATAAAAATGGGCAAAAGACCTGTTACAGATATCTCTCCATGAACTTCTGCACATGCACTATGGGGTTGTGAAAAGCTGCTGCCTGCATGCTGTCAGTCATCAGAGAAACACACAACCAAGTGTTGGGGAGACGAAGGCCAGATGGAAAACTAAATAACATATATTCTCTCTCTCTCTTTTCTCCCTCAAGGGAGGACAGTGAGAGACAGAGAGAGAGAGAGACAGAAAGAGAGAGAGAGAATCAATCTTCGTTGAGTCCTTCACGTGGCCTTTGTTGCTCTGACTTTAGCTGTGTACAAGGATGCTGGGGTTTGAACCCGTGCACCTGTGCATGAGAGGCAAGTGCCACAACTGTGGAGCCCCACTCCAGCCCCCGATTCTCTCTAAAAAATTAAAAAATAGAAAACAAACAACAACAACAACAAAACAACATGGAGATAGCTTGTCACACCCACCAGGGTGACTATAATGAAAAGGACAGAACAAGCTTAGAGAGGGGGAGAACTGAGCCTTGCACAGCTGGAACAAGTGGGAAACCCAGCAGTCATTGAGGCAGGAGGACTGCAAGTTTGAGGCCAGCCTGGGCACCTTAATCCAGCCCTGTCTCAAACTAAAAAGAGCTGGGTTTGTGGCTCAGTGATAGAACACTTGCCTAGCATGTGTGAGGCTCTGGGTCCCAACCAGGTGGGCAGAGGTAGCCGGGCACAAGAACCACTTCTTGCATAATCGCATTCATGCACATGTCCAGAGGAAGCAAATCCACAGAGACAAATGTTACTAGGAGGGCTTCCCTGAGTATGGACACCCTGCCAGTGGCACAAAAAGGCTGCACAGATCCCCTCCAGGAAAAGGTCCCAAGAAGCAAGTTGACCTGTAGTTTCCAGGCACCTCATGCTCTTCTCAGGTCAGGGGTCAGGGACAGTGCTCTCCGCCCAATGTGGTACCTCTCACGGGCAATCTGTGCTCTGGAGCATCCCAACCTTGCTAGCCCAGACGTGGCCAGGTTCATGCCTTAGTCTACAGTCCCCCTGCCCAACCTGCTTCCTCCCTGTCTCCTCTCAGATCTGTGAATTCCCAAGAAGCTTCTGGTCACTTCAGCATCTGCTTCCTGGAGCTCCAGTGGTTTGGCACTAGGGACAGAGTGGCCCAAGAAGGTGAGCAGTGAGGTGGGTTTGCAGGGGTTCCCTCACCACCTGCTCAGTGGGCCCAGCCTGGCTGGTAACAGTTGGCCTGGGGTAAGCTGGGAGAATGAGCTGGTGCAGAGGAGGGGCTGGCAGAGGGGACCATGCCAGCCAGCAGCCCAACCAACTCAGGTGCTGGACACATGTGGAGGGAGGGCCAGGGCACTGGAGGGCCATGAACTAAGTTACCTTGATGTGGGGCAGGATGGTAACCAGCTGAGGGCAATTAACAAAGAGGAAAACCGGGTGTGGGAGCCAACAGAGTCCGGCAGCAATAGCTGCCGGGAAAGTGCAGCTCAAAGCAGACCGGGTAGCAGAGCCAGTAGCAGGCGGCTGGACTGCAGATAGCAGGCGGCTGGACTGCAGATGGCCAGCGTCTGTTGAAGGGGCTCCCCCAGGATGAGTGCCAGAGAGAGTACAGATATTCTGGAGCTCTGCTTCCGCCCCTCAGCCCACCTCAATCACTTGACCATAGGAGCAGCCCACTGCCCTCACGTACCGCCCAAACAGGGTGGGGTGCCCACAGGACCAGATTCCGACAGCCTGGGCACCAGGATACACCCTCACCTGCCTGCTTGCTCCTGAGAATGGACAGGTGCAGCTACCCCAGCCTGAGAAGGAATGGAAGCCAAGGTTCAGACCCCCAGGTAAGCCCCCAGGGCCCGCAGAGGTGACAGCAGAGGCAGGGGCACAGACAGGAGCGTGGAGGTGGGGGGTGCATACCAGGAGGTGCTTGAGGCCAGCTGCAACCATGGGTCCTCTGAGCCTGGGAACCCAGGGGCAAGGCCCTGAGGCAGGAGAGCTGTTGCCAGATCTCCCTTCAAAAAGCGCCCCCTGCTTGTGGGTGTAGCTGTGTCCAAGGCCCCAGGCTCCACTCCCAGCCACACACACATTCACAAAGACTGCCTGTCCGACAGTGGAGGAGGCTCAGCTGGCCGCCTGCAGCTGACAGACCTTTAGGCCTTGCCTCCTTTTTTGCTGAGGTAGCCCCTCGCAGAGTGGCCCCAGCAGGACCAGGCCATTTCTGCCCAGTTTGGGGCTCCCCATTGATCCAGCAGACATTGTCAGGCCTGCACCTTGGCTAGCGACAGCTCCAGCCCAACCTGCTTCCCACACTTCTCACAGGCCTTAGGAGCCCACCAACCACTGCACCCAGAACCCCACCTCAGCATGTTTCCTGGAGAAGCCTGCTCACAGCCCTCTCCTGAGACCTTCATGTGATGACAGGCGGCAAGGTCAGAGAGGGTTTATTTATTCACTCAGCACATATTTACGGAGGTTGAGTGACATCATGCTTATATCCTGGGCTCCCCATCATCTGCCTCCCAGTCATGTGCAGATGCTGGGCCTATTACTTACCTGCCTGGTCCTCAGCTTCCTGTCTATCAAATGGGGATGATTAATCATGAAACCTGCTCCAAAGTGTTGCTTTGGAGGTGATAAGCATGAACTGCTCTCCACAATGCGCAGTGCACATGCCACTGAGGAATTCCATCTGCCATCGGCTTTTCTTCGGGCACTCATTTCAAGGGTTTTGGTATATGGGCTTATTTTTCTATTTAGAAATTAGAATGCATGGACTGATGATATGAGGGCAGTGTTGGCAACAAGAAGATTGAAGATTTGGAGTGGTAAGAACTTAGAACTGAGGGCTGGAGCGCTGGCTCAGCGGTTGGAATGCTTGCCTGGCATGTGTGAGGACCCAGGTTCGAACCCCAGCACCATATACACAACTAAGTGTCAGAGCAATGATATCCAGAGGAAAAACTAAATGAAATTGATTCTCTCTTTCTCTCTCTCTCTCTCTCACTCTCTCTCTCTCTTAAAAAGCAAAAAATGGGGACTGAAGCAGTGGCTTGGTGGTTACAGCATTTGCCTGGCACGTGCAAGGATGCAAGTTCAAACCCTAGCAGATTCAAACCCACAGCAAATTGTCTGAGCAATGGAAGCCACATGAAAAACTAAATAAAATTGATTCTTTCTCACTGTCCCTCTCTCTTTAAAAAGCAAAAAACAAAAAAGTACTGAAGACTGGGGTGTGTGGCTGCTGTGCCCGTGTATTCACATGGCCAGCTAGAGTGAAGGACAGGCTTCATGTGCAGCAATCCCACGAGCTCTTCCCAGGAGGGAGTTGCTAGTCCTGTCCCTGTCACAAAAGAAGCCTCTATCTGCTTGCTCATCTGAGCCCTGGGGCAGCTAGATTCAAGGAGAGTGGACACTTGGTTCTAAGTGCTCAGCTGAGCAGGGAAGAGTCCCCGTGTGGGGGAACATCCCCACTGAGATGTGAACACCCTGTCCCCAGCCACAACCAGTACTGAAGAAATTCAGGGCTGCACCCTGCACAGGGGTGGTGGGAGCCTGAAGGGCACAGCAATTTGGCAAACCGTTGGCTAGGTCCTCACAACATCAAGCAGGATCACCACAACCCAGCTGCTATATTGCTGGTTATACATCCAGGATCAAGATATGTGCACACAAAACCACAGACACAAATGTTCAAGGTGGCATCACTGAAGAAGCCCAGCAGCCGGTGAACAGGGAAGCAACACCTCAGAATGCCATATCCTCCAGCCACAAAAGCAGTGAAGGCTGACACATGCTATTACAGGAGGTGCCCTGAGCACATGGACAGGTGCTGGGCATAGTCAGAGGCCACCTCGCGCACACTTCACTTGCATGAAACGTCCAGACGGGTTGATCTGTGGCAATGACCATAGGCTGCACAGTACTAGAGGGAGGGAGGGACAGGGAGAGGCTGCTATAGCTGCAGGGTTTCTCTTTGGGGTGGTGACATGTTTTGGAGCTAGTGGGGATGGAACCACTAGAAACATTGCTGCATTGAATACTTTAAATGGGTGAATATTTGAGAATGTAGCTCCTTGGGGCTGGAGCAGTGGCTCAACAGTTATGGCACTTGCCTGGCATGCACGAGGATGTGGGTTCAAACCCAGCACCATGTACGCAACGAAGTGTCAGAGCAACAAAAACCAGATGAAAAACTAAATGGAATTGATTCTCTCTTTCTCTCTCACTGTCCCCCTACCTTCGTTTTTAAAGAGAAAGGGACAATGAGAGAGAGAGAGAGAGAGAGAGAGAGAAACAATTTTTAGTTTTTCAAGTGGCTTTTGTTGCTCCGAGACTTCTTTGTGTACATGGTGCTGGGATTTGAACTTGCGCACTCGTGCATGCAGGGCAAGCACCATAACCACTGAGCAACCGCTCCAGCCTTTTCCCTCTCTCTCTTAAAAAAAAAAAAAAATCTCTTCCATAAAGCTGTTAAACAAATAAATGAATAAGGACCAGCTCAGTGTTAGCCCAACATGGAAAGCGGTTGGACTCTGAATGCCAGCCCCCAGCTCCCTGTTGCTGGTGATGCTGTTTGAAAGAATGCTCTGACCCAGCAGAACTTCCCAGGCAAGGGGGCTCATGTTTTGGTGTGTGCGAAAGATAAAAGCGACTGCGTGCCTGACAAAACAAGCCCCCAGGAATGTAAGAGCAGCCTCCCCGTCTAGCCCCTGCACACACCTGAAGCAGCTCTGGGCTTGGAAACCTTCCCCTAGCATAGCCCTCTTCTCCTCAGCCCACTCTGCCCCTCTCACTGCACACCCCACCCAGACCATCATGGCCATTGACTGCCTCTGTGGGCCTGTGTGTGCACCCTCAGCTCCTGTACGCTGCTGTTCTTGCCATCCATAGTCTTAACCCAGCCTTTGCTCTGAGGGTGGTTAAGGCAGAAAGAGAAGGAAAGTATTGTGGTATTAACCAGTTGTACTGGCACGTAAGTAAAAACAGCCACACCTGCGGCAGAACGCTTCCTATCCCCAGCAGGCCAGTCCCAGCCAGGCAGTGAGCGTCAACAGAGGGACAGGGGTCCTCCGTCATCTCAAGGAACATTTCTGGGTGAGGACAGGCTTCAGCAGACCAGAACCATCTGTCTGTGCGACCTCGTTCTCAGGGATAATGCCTCTGCTCAGGCACTCGTGTACAATTTTTGTCCTCGACCTCCCTGCCACATTGACCATATTTTTTTGAACCTGCTTTTACCAGGGACAGAATCCAAACACTGCCCCAAATTCTGTCTCCCTAAATTCCTCCAGAGGTTTCTGCAGACCATTACTTCACTAGATAAGAGAGGCGCTTAAAGGTCACTGCACTACATTAGTGCCCCCGGCAGAGCCTTTATTGTATACTTCTTTTTCCCTTTTTGCTGGGAATTGAACCCAGGGGTGATAATACCACTGCCATTGAGCTTCATCTTTAGCCCAGTTTATTTCTGATTCTGAGACAAGGTCTCACTAAGTTGCTGAGGCCGTCCTTGAACTTGTGATCCTTCTGCCTCAGCCTCCCGAGTCTCTTAAATTACAGGTAAGCCACCACATCCTGTTGGCAATCTACCCCCACCCCAAGGTGCTCCTGAGCTGATGGCTCAGTTCTGTTCACAAACATTTCTCTCTGTATTGTTGCAGCTGCAGCTCTGGGGCTGGACCCATCAGAATATGACATCTAGGATTCAAGATTTGGGTCTGCCTACATTCCCTTGGGCTCTGGCCACTGCCCATCAAGCTACCTGGGGAAGGTAGATGAGCTGCTTGGTTGCGGGTAGAGTTGTAAGGACTTGTTCACAACTTCCCACAGCACATCCTAATCGCTGAACCACTCCTTGTGCCAGAAGGCTGAGCAGACCATGTGTGCTGGGGCAGAGGTGGAAAAGAGAGAAAGCAATAAAGATGAACCAAGAAAGAGGGAAGGATGGAGGGAAGGAGGAGATGGGGGGCAGGGGCAGTGCAGGGAGCTGGCAGAGGAAGGAGAGGAGAGGGGCTCCGAGGACACAGGAGTTCTAACCCACTGGTGCTCACGCTGGGAAGGCGGCCCTGTGAGCCCCGTGCTGGAGGAAATGGGTTTCAACTGGACACACAAAAAGCAGGTAAGGCCTGAGGGAGGATTTTTAGTTGTGCAAGACCAACTCTGCTTCCCTCTTACTGTCTAGAGCATGTGGGCCATGGGGCTTTGAGCCCAGTCTCCCTAGGCCTTCCAGCACCTTTTCCTGCCTCAGGCCCAGCCTAACCTGTGCCTCTTCCTGCTGCTGTGGATGGAGGGCTCCTTCCCAGTGTGATGAACATCTGAAGACACTCCCTCAGCTCCTGCCCTGTGCCAAATCCTGACAAGAGGAAGGGAAAGGCAAGGACCCTCCTCCCTGGCACATTCTGCACTTCAGACCACTGGCTTAACGTGTGCTCTACCTGTGGATCACCTTCTTCTTGGAATCAGCTCCTGTTTTGTGTCCCTGCACTAAGTACTGGCACTTGCGAGAACACTGGTTATTCTTTTTCAGGTGTAGGTCTGAGTCACAGAATGGCTTTCTGCGGCAGTGCATCCTCTCCTGCCGCAGTACAGGAGTCCTGGGATTCAGGACCCAGACATTCCACTTGTCAGTGTTCGGGACTGCTTCATTCTCCTCCATGCACATAGTAGGAGCTTAGGAAGTGGTTTGTGGTTGCAGTGGAAACCTCTGAGGCTGTCCCAGTGGGGTTCTGCACATCCAGTCTCCCATGTGTACGCCCGTGTCCTCCGAGTCCTCCAATCATCTTCAGGAACCCAGAGAACACCAGTGAGATGCCCAGGACAGCTACGATCTCCATTTGGCAAATGGAGAAACAAAGGCTGGGAGTCCAATCTGACCTGTCCGTGGGTCCCAGAAGTCCCAGTTCATTTCTCTATATCCCTCAGCTCAGGGGTCTGGGCATAGTGATGCCCAAGTGGGCGGGCTCTCCAGACCTGCACACATGTGACAAGCAGACGTCATGGAGGTACCAAAGGGTGCCTGGAAACAAACCACAGCAGTGGTCCAGAACAACCATCCCCACTCAGGCCTTTCCCATGCACCCTCCATTCCTGGGATTGGGCAGGACACATCCTGGGACACAGCATTGTACGTATTTTGTCTCTGCCCTGCAAGGGCATCTCATTGTGGCAAGCGTCCTCAGGGAACCACCGAGCTGCATACCCAGTAACCAGGTGGACACTCAAAGATCTCTGGGACCTGCACCCTGACCTTGGTCCTGGGACTCAGGATCCAGATCCTTTGTCTGAGACAGCTCCTGTTAGTGAAGAATGCGCCCCATCCTCCATACACAGAGACATGTGGCTCAGAAACTGGAAGGCCTGGGGTTTATAATCTGTGACCTTGGACTCCTAAACTGGAAAGTGGGGGGGGACCTCAGTTGGATAGTGGGATCACCAGCCAGGTGATTGCAGACCTGCTTCAGCAGGTGCAGCCTTCTGTGACCAACTGGGTAAGGATATGTGGTGGTGAGAGAAGCTGAGTCCAGATGTCCCCAGGCAGGGCTAAATCTGTGGTTTGTTGTCTCAATTCTCTTCAATACAGTTTCCCAGGAGCCAAAAAGCAATTCTGGAATACACAGTAGATAAAATTGGAAGACTTTTCTATATTCTCTTCTGCTTCCTCTGTTCTCCCTTTACCAGTTTTTTGTTTTTGTATTTTTTAAGAGAAAGAGGGAGGGAGAGAGGAAGGTTGAGTGAGAGAAAGAATCAACCCCTTTATTTTTTCATCCGGTCCATGTTCCTCCGACACCCAGTTGTGCATGTGGTGCTGGGATTCAAACCCGGATCCTTGCCCATGCCGGGCAAGCGCTCCAACCCCTGAGCCACAGCTGCAGCCCTTCCTTTTACCAGTTTTGATCCAGTGGGTTTCACACAGGGCAGGAGGTGATGTGCCATGGGTGCAGCCCACTCGGGATCCCAGGCCTATCTGCAACTTACTTGCATGCTGGGCCTGTTTCCTCCTCCGTAGACCAGGGAATTACAGTGGTAAGTTGTTTTCAACTCAGCAAAAGATACATTTTACATTCTGACCAAGCCCACACTTAATATGAGCAACTAACATAAATGCTTTGTGAAACAGTAATTATTTTCACGATGTGGGATGGTCTATTTTCTCGCTCGTTCTTCTACTCACTAAACTTTTCCCAGGACCCAATATTGGACCCTGATCTCATGATGCTTACGGTGAAGACAAAATCGGAGCATATACGCGGTGCACATACGAGTATAAATTACTAGCTATGCTAAGGACGATGCAAGGAAAGGACACAGTATGCGGAAGCTATTTCATAGTTAGGGCCTTATGGACTCTGGGCTGCATTCTGAGAACGCGTCCTGGCGGCAGGCGGCCCAGAGCGGCGAGTCAGGGTTTATTTTAAGGGACAATGCACAGCAGGTCTGGCAGGAGGGGCGGGATTCCCGCGCTTCGCACCACCAGCTCTCATTAGGGGCCAACTAGCTCCAAGTGCCGCCCGCCGGGTTACGCCTCCCGCCCCTCTTCCCACCCCCGAAATAGGGTCGAGGCTCACCCAGCCCAGGATCCACCGAGTCCCGCTTTTGCAGGAAGGGAAAAAAACTGAGGCTGGAGACCTACGCACGACAGCCAAGTGCGCCCCAGGACCGAGGCCGGGTCCGCACGCGCGGCGGGCGGAGCTTGGTTCCCCAGGCCCCGCCCCCGCCCTTGCTAACAGGAGCCGGTCACCCTCGCCGCGCACGCGCGCTCCGCCCCTCCTGCGGCGTCCGCTGGTCCACAGGCGCGCGCGGGGCCCGCCGGGAGCCGGCTACAGAGGGCGCGTGTAGTCCGAGAAGCCCGCCCCGCGCCGAAAGCGCATCACTGCGCAGGCGCAGCACGCGAGCCCTCCCCCTCCACGGCCGGCGGCGCGGCCATATTTAAAGGGCGGTGGGTGCGGCGAGCCAATGGGCTGCGAGCGTGCGGGGGCGGTGCGTGGCGGCAAGAGGCCCCGGATGTGGCTGCGGCGCCGCTCCTCCCCCGCTGGCCTCAGAGCCCAGAGGCGCGCCCCGCTCCGCTAGGTCGCTCGCGGCCCGTAGGCCCCTCGGGCGCAGGGGAGGCGCCCCGGCGGCGCGGAGCAGCGCAGGAGCGGGCGGCGCGGCGACCGCGCGGGGCGGAGCGGACGGGGCCCGGCGCTGGTCCCCCGCGCCCGGCGGCCGCCGCCATGAGCGGCTCCTCGGGCACGCCGTATCTGGGCAGCAAGATCAGCCTCATCTCCAAGGCGCAGATCCGCTACGAGGGCATCCTCTACACCATCGACACCGACAACTCCACCGTGGCGCTCGCCAAAGGTAGCGGCGCGCGCCCAACCGCCGGGAGGCCCTCCGCGAGCCCCGCCCCACTGCTCCCAGTCCCCACCCGGGACGACCCCCCTCCGAGCCCAAAGCACGGCCCCCGGTCCCCAC